>PVJS01019530.1:0-33621 GCA_004027185.1 Glis glis | reverse complement strand
GGAAGCTAAGGAGAATGGGACTTAGAAGGGACTCCAGACAAAGAAGAAAACTTTAGATGAGCAAGAAGGGGACCTAACTGAAGGAGATGGGAGGGGGGAAGAGGGAATCCCACTAATGCACACGATGTATATACACAAATTTATCAGAGTCAATCACTATGCTGAGCATGAAAAGGAGAGAAGGGGGAGGGAATAGGGTGGGATTTGAGGGAGGGCTAAATGAGCAATGTGTGCATGCATGCTTCTGATAACCTGACACTTATCCAAATGTATAACTACAATGCACCAATTAATGAATATATTTTAAAAAAAGACAGGATATCATAAATTCTGGTTTTTTTAGAAGGAAATTTGCATAAAAACATATAATGAATATATTCATTTATAATTTAATGTGAAATTTTATAACATAACATGACTGTATAGTTCTAATATATATAACTATAAACATATATTCTTAATTATTATGATAATTTAAAAATCTCCGTAGACATACCAAAAATCAACATCAAGATCCTTTTGTTTTTGCAGTACTACCTCCATGTTCACCCCCAGCCATATGCCATATTTTTTTTATTCTTTATTTTGAAACAGGGTCTCACTAAGTTGTGAGGGCCTCACTAAGTAGCTGAGGCTGGTCACAAACCTGCAATCTTCCTGTCTCCGCCTCCCAAGTACTGGGATTACAAACGTATGCCACCATGCCTGGTGCAAGTTCCTTTTTGATTCTAGTCAGATCACACTGGTTGTTAATTCTTTTTTGTAGTCTTCTTTGTAGAAAAGAAGTGCCTGTATTAAGGTTATTTTTATAATAATCAATTTTCTACTCTACCTTCCCAGTTAGGCTTCGATCCTCTACATTATGCCCGTCAAGGGTAACAATATCCTTCATGGTCTTAAGTCTAATAGTCACTTCTTGCCCTCATAGTGCATCATATCTTAGCATCTTTAACACAATTGATATCCCTCCTCTTGAAGCATTCCTCCTTTGGCTCCCAGGGTTTCCTTTCTCTCTCACTGACCCCTTTTCCATTCCCTTGCCCTGCTTCTCATGCTTTTCTGTTCCTCTGTCACTGGACTGGACTAGTCCTTGGTCCCAGGACTTTTCTGTTGCACTAGTTCTCTCTCTAAGTGATCACACAGAGCTTCGTGGCTTTACAAATTATTGGCACATTGATGACACCAAATATGTATCTACAACTCAGACTCCTTGGGCTTGAATGCTTGACTCATTGACTAACATCACTATTTGAATATGAATAGGCACCACAATATAAAATATCCTAAATAGAATGTTTATGTATTCTCACCACCATGTTTCAATTTTATTTTTTCACATTTGAGAAAAATACTGCTCACATAGTTAATTTTTTAAAAAATTTCAGAATCTATTTTCTTCTCAATATCTGTTGAAGGATATTATCTCCAAATTGTACTAGAAAATATCCATTTAACTCTCTCTTCATTATCTTTGCCGCATAGCTTCGACTTGCCTTCTCTTGCAGGATTCCCCTGCTTCTACTCTTCCCCCTTATAATACAATTTTCACTAATGTTAAGTTATTAAACTGTAATCCAGAAGCTGCTACTGGACTAAGATGTCATGTTGAACAAATACTTTTTTTTTTTTGGTACTGGGGATTGAAGCAAGGGGCATTCTACCTCCGAGCTACACCCCTAGCCTGATTTTTTGCTCTTTATTTTGAAACAGGGTCTCGCTAGGTTGCGGAGGGCCTCACTAAGTAGCTGAGGCTGGCAGCGAACCCGGATCCTCCAGTCTCAGCCTCCCAAGTACTGGGATTACAAGCGTGTGCCACCACACCCGACTGAACAAATACTTTTAATTTTGTTTTCTCTCTTTTTATTTGTTTGGTTTTGGGGTACCAGGGATTGAACTCAGGGGCATTCTACCTCACAGCTACACCCCCACCCTATTTCATTTTTTATTTTGAAACAAGTCTCATTGCATTGCTGAGGGCCTCACTAAGTTGCTGGGGATGGCCTTGAACCTGTGATTTTCCTGTCTCAGCCTCCCAGGTACTGGGATTACAGGCATGTGCCACCATGCACAGCTTAATTTTGCTCTGTTTTGAAAAAGCACAAGGCTATAGCAAATAATCTTAATAAAAAATTGGCAGTACCAATGTGGGAAAATAGAGGAGGCACAGTAACAAATTTTTGAAAATTTGAAAGCTGGTGGATAGTATGTCTGAGGAAGCTGCTTCCTGAACTGGCAGGGGAAAGCTGAGGAATAACTCAGTTCCCATGGCAGATTCCTCAACAGACCTGGAACTAGCACACCTAGGAATTTCAGGAACTGAAGGCAGTGGAAATGGTAAATGAGTGGGCATGGGTAAATCCATTTGAGAAGCTATTAGATCACCATACACTTGCACACCTTTCCAAGCCACTGGCAGACAACCTCTGTTTTATTTTGGCAGAGTGTAGAGATTTTCTATTTAGAGAAAAGAGAGCCTGGGAACATGGGATATCATATCAAAACATAAGAAATAATGCATCTATGCTTACAGAATATCAAATTCTGAATGTGAATGCCTCAGACTGATTCTCCCATTTGACTTTTAGAACTGTGGCAGGTTTTTTTCCTTCAGGAAAAAAGAATGAAATATTCTACTCTAGGGAATCTGAATCTAGAGATTTGGGTTCCCCAATTAATAGTCCACTAAGATCATCTTTAGGTAAGTTCAGTATCAACATATTCAACTCATATAATTTGAGCATTATAACAGATATTGAGTCTTTTAATCAATCATCTTTAGACAACAAAAATTATCCAATACCAAAGGAAAGCCTTTAATATGGAAGATAAAGAATAAATTATACAAACTTAACCAAAGCATATAATAAACAAAAAATGGAAAAAAAAAACTAGGATGTATTAGAGAAGATGCAGGGAAAAGGTATCTTTGAAAATTGTCATGAATATTGACCTTCTGAGATTCTTAAATTGTTTATCATAAAAGATGCTTCTCACAGGCTTTCATTTTATAGATGATTTCCATAAGTACACTAGTGCAAATTTCATGTGCTGGAGGCTTGGCTCTCAACAGAATGGTATTGAAAGTTGTTGGAACCTTTAACAGGTGGGGCCTAGTAAGAGGTAATTAGGTCTTGGAGCTCCACTGTTGGAAGGATTAATGCTCATCTTTCGGTTGTGGGTTGGGTCTTCTAGTTCTGATTGGTTACCAGGAGAGTGACTTGTTATAAAAGAAAACAGATGGAACTAGAGAATATTATGCTATGTGAGATTCACCAGTCACAGAAAGTGAAGGGTCATATATTTATTTTCTCTCATATGTGGAAGCTAAGGAGAAATTAGAATACAGAAGGGACTCCATATAAAGGAGGAGAAACTCCAGTAGAATAATGGAGGGGTAGAGGGTTTGGGGGAGTCTTGATGAAGAAAATACTTCAATTGATGCAATGTACATACACAAAATTATCAATGCCAATCTCAATATCCTGTATAGAGAAGGGGCGGGATAGGGTGGGAACTGGGAGGAAGCTCACCAAGTGCTGTATGCATGTATGTCCCAATCACTCTGAACTTCACTATATGTGTGATTACAATGCACCAATGAAAACATATTTTAAAAAAGAAAGAAAGAATGTAAAAATTGTTTTTGGAATCGATAAGGTCCCTTGAAGCAACCTCCTGAAATCTCACATACTTCTGCTGAGATATCACTGGTCTAAAGTGAGTTAAATGACCACACCCAGCTGGAATATATAGGAGAAGATAAATATTTGAAACTTAGTTCTCTGCAGTTTAAAATAAACACCTTTAATATTATCAAAAATTATACATCTAAATTTTAAATCTAAAGATGGATATGCACATCAAAGTAAATTACTGTGGCAAGTGTGAGGAAGGGACACGCACTCTCAGGGTAAAATGTTCTCAATCCTTTGCTATTGATAGTACAAAATATACATTAAAATTAGCAAGACTGGGAAAGTACAATTAATTCTGTTCTTTAAAATTCCAAGCCAATACATTCACAATAACCTTGAAAATGATAAAATACTTAGGAATAGTTCTAATCAAGAATTAGACCTCTACAATGAAAACTATAAAACACTAAAGGAAGAAATTGAAGATCTTAGAAGATGGAAGGATCCCCCATGCTTTGGATAGGCAGATTAAATAACATCAAAATGGCTGTCCTATCAAAGGTGATCTACAGATTCAATGCAATCCCTATTAAAATATCATGGTCATTCTTCTCAGATCCAGAAAAATCAATACTTAAATTCATATGGAACAACAAAAGACCCAGAATAGCCAAAATAGTTCTCAGCAATAAGAACCATGCAGGAAGCATCACAATACTTGACTTCAAACTATATTATAGAACCATTGTAATAAAAACAGCATGGTATTGAGACAAAGAGCAGACATATAGACCAATGAAGCAGAATAGAAGATTCAGAAACAAATCCACACACAGCCAATTGATTTGTGTGTGTGTGTGTGGTACTGGGGATTGAACCCAGGGGCATTCTACCTCTGAGCTACACCTCCAGCCCTGTTTTCTTTATTCTTCATTTTGAAACAAGGTCTCATTAAGTTGCAGAGGGCCTCATCAAGTAGCTGGGGCTGGCCACAAACCTGAGATCCTCCTGTCTCTGCCTCCCAAGTACTGGGATTACAAGCATGTGCCACCACGCCCGACTCAGCCAATTGATTTTTGGCAAAGGGGCAAAAACATACAATGGGAACAAAGATAGCCTTTTCAACAAGTGGTGTTGGCAAAACTGGTTAACCATATGTAGAAAAATGGAAATAAATACCACTTCCTAACCCTTCACTAGAATCAACTCAAGATGGATCAAAGACCTGTAAATTAAACCAGAGAGTTCACATTTACTTGAAGAGGGCATAGGACCAATGCTCCAACATATAGGCATGAGTAAAAACTTTCTCAATAAGACCCCAAAGACACAAGACATTAAAATGAGGATTAACATGTGGGGTTGCATTAAACTAAAGAACTTCTGTGCAGCAAAGGAAATTATCAAAAATCTCAAGGCAGAGCTGACAAAATGGGAGATCTCTGCCAGCTACTCTTTCTATAGAGGACTAATATCTAGAATATACAAAGAACTCAAGAAACTCACCAAAAAAAAAAAAAC
The DNA here is from genome assembly GCA_004027185.1 of Glis glis. NCBI lineage: Eukaryota > Metazoa > Chordata > Mammalia > Rodentia > Gliridae > Glis > Glis glis. The sequence continues at coordinate 28,465 of PVJS01019530.1, read as the reverse complement.
CCAAATAACCCAATAAATAAAATGGGCAAGTGAACTAAATAAATACTTCACAAAAGAAGAAACACAAATATCCAATAGATATATGAAAAAATGTTCAACCTCATTACCAATCAGAGAGATGCAAATCAAAACTACCCTGAGATTTCACCTAACTCCAATTAGAATAACAATCATTAAAAACTCAAACTATAATAAATGCTGGCAAGGATGTGGAGAAGTAGGAACTCTGACACATTGTTAGCTGGATTACGAATTAGTGCAATCACTTTGAAAAACCATGTGGAGGGTCCTCAGAAGAATGGGAATGAGCCTACCATATTACCCAGCTACACCACTCCTGGGTATCTACACAAAAGAATTGAAACCTAGTAGTGCATGCATATCTATGTTTATAGCTGCCCAATTCATGATTGCCAAACTATGGAACCAGCTGAGATGTCCATTAACAGATGGATTACAAATTATTGGATATACACACAATGGAATTCTACTCAGCCATAAAGAAGAACAAAATTATGTCATTTGCAAGGAAATGGATGGAACTGGAGAACATTATGCTAAGTGAGATTAAGCAGTCACAAAAGGTGAAAGGTTGGATGTTTTTCCTCATATGAGGAAACCAGAGAGAAATTGGGACACAGGAGGGACTCTAGACAGAGGAGGAGAAACTTTAGTGGTGTGAGGGAGGGGACCTAAGTGAGGAAGATGGGAGGGGAGAGAAAGACTTGAAGAGTCAAACACTTTAATGGAAATGCTGTACATACACAAATTTATCAATGCTAATCGCAGTGTCCTGCATAGGAAGGTGAGGAGGGAGAGGGAGTGGGGTGGGAACTGGGGGAGGGCTCACTGAGTGCTGTGTGCATGTATGCCTCTATCATGAACTTCATCACGATGTATGATTACAATGCACCAATAAAAAAAAATCCAAGCCAAAAGGAATGTTTTAATTAGTAAAAAGGCTAAGATTTGCAAAGGTGTTTATAACTTATTTAGTGAAGTATTTAGATATTCACAATCTATTTTCCTGGGGTTTTTTGTTTGTTTGTTTGTTTGCTTATGTAGGGGAATTAATTCAGGCATTTCTATAAAACACCTAGAGTACAAGTCAAGAGGCAGTATATTTGTTATAAATACTCTTAGGTAATTTTAGGGAAAATATGTGACTTCAAGATGAAAGAAAAAAAGTCATTGCAAGGAAATTTGAGAAATAATGATTGGAAATGAGTTTGTATCATCATGACATATTGCCTGGCTAAACACTAGCTGTAAAGAGATGCCAACCTCACTCAGGAAAAATGTTGTATAGACTTGAGGAGATTATGATTTTAACAATTTCATTCATTATGAATTTAGTAAAGCAAAATTTTCAGAGTTGTTGATAATCAAAAGGGCAAGTGGTTCCAGAATTAATTTTTATCTAACTCAGGATTCACATGCTGGTGTGAAGCAAAGCACTGCTACAAAAGTTTGAAGAGATGAAAAATATCACATTTTACCTTCTTAGTATATAATTTTATATTAACATCTGAAGAAGTAGAAGCATAGAAGTGCATATATTTTGCTAATTTTTAAAAACAAACCAGCATTTTTGGTGCATTGGCACAACTTCATCATACTTAACATAATGATGTGTCAAGAATGAGATTGATAGAATAGACATAAATAATAAAATTCTGTATTTTAAACCTTTATACGTTATTCAACAGAGGTCCTGAAAATCTAAACTATTTTAATTTGTAAACCTAAACAATATTGTTTCACCTGTTTGTTGGAGCCAGGCTAGAATCAACAGGGGAGAACATTGGGTACAACTTTTTCCAACTTTTGTTTCTGTTATTTCCTATAAAATCACCCATGCTAAGAGTTTCAACTCCACAGAAATTGGCAAGCACTACTAATCAGAGCTTGCTTTATTTCTGTTTGTATATTTATATATTTGGAAAGCTTGTTATTAAACATTTACTAACACACCACTGACTATAATACAAAATATTTTGAAATGATTTTCTGCATAATATGGAGAAGTAATGTTGCTTTAAAACTGTCATTAACCCACTTTACTTGGAGAAAATGTTAGAAGGAAGGTAGGGAGTCTATAGATACTGTTAGTGCTTAAATTTTGACATAATCATTTCTCAGTGCTTTTTCATAAATTTCAAGCCTAATAACAGTAATCTGAAGTAGAAAGCCAAACTTCTTTTGAAGAAAGTTATTAAAAACTGGTTGAATTTTCTATAACAAAAGTAGAACACAGAAATAAATTTGAATTAATGTTAATATAATAAGTTGTCAAGTAACATCTTTTTTGTTTTGCGGTACTGGGGATTGAATGCAGGGTCGTTCTACCTCCGCGCTACGCCCTGTCAAGTAACATCTTTATATTTCAATTTTTGTATGTTCGTTAAAATTAGTTCACTGTTCCATTTAGTGTCTGTACAATAAATAAATGCTATGAATTGAAAATTACAAGAAACATCTAATAAAATTTTGCTTACATATCTATCTGCAAATATATATACATATGTGTATATATCTCAAGTCACACTAAAGACTTGACTTTTTTTTTGTGTGTGTGGTACCGGGGATTGAACCCAGGGGCGTTCTACCTCCGTGCTACACCCCCGGCCCTATTTTTTATACTTTATTTTGAAACCGGGTCTCACGAAGTTGCGGAGGGCCTCACTAAGTAAAGAGAGAGAGAGAGAAAGAGAGAGAGAGAGAAAGCTGAGGCTGGCCGCGAACCGGGATCCTCCGGTCTCCGCCTCCCAAAGTACTGGGATTACAAGCATGCGCCACCACGCCCGGCAAGACTTGATTTTAAAAAAGGAGTTAAACTGCTTAAATAAGTTTAAAAAGCATTGGCCTAATTCAATGGCTTTGCTTATAGATTAAAAATAAAACCCACAAAAATAAAAAAACTGGAATTGAGAGTTGTGAAGTACCTTGCCTGTAGTAATATACTCACTGAAAGACACATTGTCTTCTTTCTCCTCCCTGCCCAATGCTCACGCTCAGTCATTCACAGTTCTTAGAGTAGAAGGCCAGAACAGGAAAAACTTTTGCTAGAATAAATCTATTTTTCACATAAATTGCATCGAAGAGGTTCAGGAAAAGCAAGTAAAATAGGCCATTGTCTCCTCTTCCCAAAAGCACAGCTCCTGACTTAGAAGCACTGGCCATGATCAAAAAGAAGTAATTACAGATACCAGAAACTACATATGAAGCTATTGACCTGAGTCATTTTCAAAGCTGCTATTTTAATTCTTTTTCTGATGAAATAAAACCTTGGAAAATGAGTGTTTTCAGTAGAATCACAAAGATAGCAGTGCCATCTTTTCAATTGTATATCAGCATTTGATTTTTACGTAATTATAACCATTTTCTTCTTCCATTCATCAAATGACTTTGTCGAGAATAGCAGCAGCACAGGCTTTACCCTGATCTATATTCAAATTCTGATGCGGCTGCTTCCTCTTGTCATTTGCTTTTATTCTACTGGATCCCACAAGGACTTAGTGTGAATAGTCTTCTTCTCTTCCTCTTCTTCTTCTTTTTTAAATTTGTACACCTGGGGTCATGGTTTACTTCTTGAGTGGTAGTCCTCATCTGTACCATGAAGTTGATGTGCACCTCAGGAGTGGTAATGGGGAGGAAAGTGTTGCAGGGATATTAAGGAGTCAGGCTCATATAAAGGATCAGCAAATATTACCTTTCTTAAACTTAGCTGACACAGTGGAAATTTTAAAAGAATTTATAATATATTTTAGTGTGAAAAAACTTACCTTGAAAACAATTTACTTTTTTGCCACACTGATATACATTTAATTTTTAATTTGTATCTGGAGAAGGTTGGCTCTACCCTGCTAAAACTAACAAGAATATAAACAATTGGCAGTACATTAAAATTCAAATGTCTGGGTGCTGTTACATAAATGCTGCGGTTGCCTCAGACCTCTGGAATATGTTTATTATAGTATTGTGCTTTTTAGCAAGTTAAAATGAAGCCTAGAATATGACCCAGTTGAATGACTCAGGAAAGTATCTCATTTGAATGTTTTAATCTGCTTAAAGGTTTGGTTCTATTGAATTTTCCCATAATTTAAGAGTGAATATCATGTTTTCATGATGTCATAACCTAAAATGGTTTCCAAATAACATAATATATATAGCACAAAACTACGTAAGTGAACAGAAATGCCATATGACTCATGTGCATTACAATTAATGAATAACTAAAATGAATCTGGAGACAATTAGATAGTTTAAATAATTATTCTACATTCACTCTCCTCTTCTATCTATCTTCTAGATAATTTAACTTAGTGGTATTTGTATAGTTAGTAGTGTGAGTCTCATTTATTTAATGGATGAGTTTCTATCATTATCGGGCATGCTTATTGAACTTTGAAAATAGCATTGCATTTTGCAAACCTTCCAACACAAGCTCTCAGAAAACTCCTGCTTGGAGCATATTCCCTAATGTCCTTAAGTAATCTGCCAGACTTACATAATTATATAACTCAAGAAATGTCTTCCCAAGGCCCTGAGTGCCGTGTCTTGGTAAGTCTGAAGAGAACCTAAAATAATTTGGACTAATTGAAATGCTAAATATTTTAAAATCAGGAATTATACAAAGTCTGAAGTATTTTGTTGGCTCTGGAAAATTGGTGCACTGCAGAGAGAGCCATAGCCAACAATCTTATCACCTCTAAGAATGCAAACATGAAGAATATAAGATTATCTAGTACACTGAGAATTTCTCAATCTTCTTTGGAAGAGTTCTCCCACTAATGTATATTGCATTCACTTCATAAGAAATTACATAGGTGTTTTACATATAAAACACCTATTTTAAGAATAAGGAAAAGAAAGGAAGTCTGAATCTTAACTCACCCATTCCTTCAGGAGAGAGAAAAAAGAAGATTCAGGCAAAGTCATATGGAAGACACATGGCAGAGTAACTCCTAGTAGTATACAACTCCAAAAACTTGTAGTTGCACAACACATCTTTGTTTGGGGAAAAAATACTTTTGTTTGATAATGATGAAGTAAAATAAGGCTGAATAGAAAGGAAAGTCTAGCATCATAGGCTTTGGCTTGAGAAAATTCTGCAGTGAAATTCTAGCACTACGGCAAGTATAGAGCCAGGTCCATTGAGCTCTTTGGGTCACCATAACCTCATCTGTAAACTTAGGATAATAATACCAAATACTCACAGATATTGTGAAGCAATTAAGTAGTTTATGTGGAGTCCTGACCACATCATCCAGGACTCATTAGATGTATTTATCAGGATATATGTATTAAATCATCTGAAACAGTTGATGTTCAAAACAGAATATAGGAAAGAAAATTTCACTTGATTAAAATAGAGTTATAGAAAAGAGTTAAGAAACAACCAGTACTAACATCTTATGTCTCAGAACAAAGAGGTCATATCCACTTTCTTTTTAAAACTTTTAAAGGACCGGACTGCCCTCTGCCTCAATTGATGATCCCAGAGGATGGATGGGAGGACAGGCTCCAGAACACAAAGCCATGTACTAATTTCTCATGGGATGGGAAAGAAGTAGGGAAAAAAGAGAGGAGATTCAGAAAGCAGCATCCCCGCCAGGACTGAGCAGGGGCAGAGAGGAATAGACGTGACTATGCATTCTGCAGAAGGGAAACAAACCACTCCAGGCCCCAGAAGTGCCCCCAAAATTTCATGAAAGCAGGGACCAGACTTACAGATCAGCATCTCACAGCCAAATAATTGACCTGCTGCTTACCCTGTTATCTGGCCCTACTTAAGTATAAGTTTCTTACAAGAATCAAGAGAATAGGGAACACAAGCAGGTATTCTGTTTCTTGCCAGTTCAGTTGGAATATATATCACACATATACTTATTCTTGAATATTCAGGAGGCATCCGGAAGACACTAGTTCCCTGACAACAAAGAACAGAAGCTTCCAAAAGAAGAAAAAGAGAAGTCCTGAGAAGACAGGTCATTTCTCTCTCCAGTTGGCCGAGCCTCACCACTGGCCCAGCTCAAGCCTATAGTTCTCTCACCACTGAACCATACCATGTCCTTCAGAGCTCAAGTAGAATTTATCTTTCAGGGTGAAAAATAATTTATTGAGCAGGTGTTATGACTGAAAATGGCACTCTTTCACCAATTACCTTTGTAATTCTAAACAGATAGCAATTTATAAATATAATATATTAGGAATTTTGTAATGTCAGTAGATAAATATAGTTTCTATTTTATCCTATGTAATGGTTATTGTTTTGTAACAGATCATTAAAAAGAAGAAAAAGAAACTATTGTTCTGAACATGGGTACTTCCTTGTCCTCTTCCTCCTCTTTTTTGTTTCTGATGTGTCTGATTTTAAAGCTGAGAATATCCAATGTGTGGTAATCTACTATATTAATTGGAACAGTTTGTCCCCACATGACATCCTGTAAGAGGACAGCTCTGTTTATGCTTCAATTACTCAGCATAAGTTGAGAAGAAAGTACTCAATGTCCTTGTAGATCGCTGGGATTTTTCTGCAGAATCATTCACTGACTTGAGTAGATTAGCTAGTTTTATTTACCCAGGACTTTTCATTTGAGAAGCAAATAAAAAGTGGAAAGAAAACATTTAATTAACCTGTGTCTTTAGTAGAATGTGTCAAAAATAAAATTTGCCAATATTGCCAAGCAATTTTTATGGTATATTTTTTTTCTTTGCATGTGGTTTAGAACTACCTGTTTTAAAACAGAAAAATGGAGTAGATATATGCAGAGATGAAGGAGTAATAATAGGAGCAGGTGGCAGGAAGGAAACCATCCAAATCATGCTATGGCATTAATACCAATTTCATTAACATGTATGAGGAGGGGAAAGCATGGTGGTTTGTGGAGGGAAATACACAGTGCATGTATGTCTGTTTCACACTGAACTTCACTATGATGTACAATTACAATGCACTAATAAAATTATTTTTAAAAAATAATAGTAATGCATGCATATCTATGTTTATAGCAGCACAATTTATAATTGCCAAACTATGGTACCAGCCGAGATGTCAATCAACAAATGAATGGATTACAAAATTATGGGATAAACATACAATGGAATTCTATTCAGCCATAAAGAAGAACAAAATTATGTAATTTGCAGGGAAATGGATGGAACTGGAAAATATTATGCTAAGTGAGATTAGTCAGTCACAAAAAGTAAAAGGAAGGATGTTTTTCCTCACATGTGGAAGCCAGAGAGAAACCGGGACACAGGAGGGACTCTAGACAAAGGAGGAGAAACCTTAGTGGAGTGAAGGAGGGGACCTAACTGAGGGAGACAGGAGTGGGGAGGAACACTTGAAGAGGGAAACACCTCAATGGACATGATGCTGTACATACACACACTTATCAGTGCCAATCACTGTGTGGAGCACTGGAAGATGGGGAGGGAGAAGAAGTGGGGGAAGAACTGGGGGAGGGTCACCAAGTGCTGTGTGCATGTCTGCCTCTATCACCCTGAACTTCATCACGATGTATGATTACAACAAAAGAAAAAAATAAAATAAAAATATTTAAAAAAGAATAGGAGCAGGACCTTTGTGAATAAAGTATGACTTCTAACAGTGCTTCTTCCAGGAATAAACCCTCTGGATTCTTCATACATTGTTCCATTCATGCCAGTACTTCGTGTTCAACTGTCACAGTACTACTAGCCTCCCAGCAAGCACTCCTCAGTTCTTACAGTATGGGCAACCCTTGCCACTAGCACCGGTGGAGGGTAAGTAATGAAATTTGCAATGTTTATTCCTATTTAAGCTATTGTGCTATCACAAAAGCAGCAGTGCAACCATGTCATTCAGCATGAGGCTGCCAGCCCATAAAATTGAGAGTAATCCCTGATACGATATGATAATATGTGGTGAGAGAAGAAACTTGGCACTGTGTGTGAAGAGCAAAAGGGATTCTCAACACTCAGAGTAGTTGTATGCAGAAGACATTCCTATCAAAACAAAACACTGTCCACTCACGGAATGTGGCTTTGTCCCATCCTCTCTGCTGAAATGATCCTGCTAAGTTGTTGAGCCTGGCCTCAAACGTGCAATCCTCCTTTCTTAGCCTCACAAGTACATGGATTATAGGTGTGTAACAACATGACCAGTTTTATCATTTTTATATAATAAAACATTTTAAAGTAATTTATGTATTATAAAAGTTTTGACATTATTTAATGATTTATTCTATACAAAATAATAATTATGAATTTTATTTTATTATATATTTCTGCAACAGAAATAATTTATGTTCAAGGTGAACAAAATAATTTTATAAACACACATTATATAATAATAACCAAAATCAAATTAATATATCACCACATATTTTATACCTTAGATTCCCTAAACTTGTTCATCTTATAGCTAAAATGTTTTATCTTCTGATTAACATTGTCCATTTCTCTCACCCCTTAGTCCCTGGTAGCCACTGTTCTGCTCTCTGCTTTTATGAGTTCAACATTTTTAGATTCCATATGTAAGTGAGATTATACAGTATTTGTCTTTCTGTGTTTGGCTTATTTCACTAAAGTGAAAAAGGAAATAAATCCTCCCATTTGCAATAGTACAGATGAATTTGCATGACAGTTAAATGGTAGAATTTGTTTCTTTTTTATGGCTGAATAATATTCCAATGTATATATGCGACTTTTCTGAAGAATGTCCTAGATTTTCTTACAACATTGGCAACTGGGTTTCAAGAATGGGAATTTCCAAAACAGCCCCCAAATGTGCAAATACTTATTAAACCTCTGCTCTCATCCACATCTTCTAACATGCCATTTGCCAAAACCAAGTCAAATGGTCAAGACCAGGGTCACTGTGGGACAGGAATACATGAAGGGAGATAAATCTGTATAGGGCTACTTCCATGGCTAAATGGCAGAGTTGAATAGTTAAAACATACATTGTGTGGCCTGCAAAGCCTTAAATATTCATTATCTGGCTCTGTAGACAAAGAATTTGCTAAATTTTGCTCTAATGCTATGACTGGGTATATCATCTTTTTATCTTTAAAATACACAGAATTAAGTTAGTATAGATGCTAATATATGCACACACATATACACAAACATTAACAAACACACATGTATATAAACACATGCATAATACCTGGAATATTTTTAAACATAAATTAAATTAAACATAAATACAGTTGAATATCAATACAGAAGTTTAAATAATCATCTTTTAACTGAATATATAATATTTAGATAAGAAATATATGTTGTTAATGTGATAGAAAACCCATAAATTGATAAAATTTCCATGTATACATATAATTTTAAAATAATTTATCTACCATAATTCATTTTTATTACTTTTTTCCTCCTACTTTCTTTTGTGCTTTCTTAAATTTTTAGTTGAATGCTTAACTAATTATTTTCAGGATTTTTTATGATAAAGCACTTAAATATAAAATTTTCCTTATTATCTCTGCATATTTTTATTTTTTTAAAATGTTAGATGTTTTTAAAAATGTCAGATAAAAAAACTGAATTAAAAATATGTCTTTGGTGTAGGCACATTCTTTGATTTTTTCATGAACCTCTTGTATTTATCAATTTATTTGTTTATCATGTCAGTTTTTAAGAAATATATTAGTATAAATATGTGTGCATTTAATTTCAGTTTTTTGGGGGACTTGTCTTAATTATCATTAATTATACTATATTTAATTTCAGATTTTCAAACCCACTGTCTTTTGGTCATAGAACTATTTAGTATGAGCCATGCATGTTTGTGCATGCCTGTAGTTGTGTCTACGTGGAGGCTAAGACAGGAGGATCACTTGACCCAGAAATTCAAGCCCAGCCTGGGCAACATAAAAAGACCCCACCTCAAGAAAAGAAAAAAGCAAGCCGGATGTGGTGGTGCACGCCTGTCATCCCTGTACTTGGGAGGCTGAGACAGGAGTATCACAAGTTCGAGACTAGCCTCAAAAATCTAGCAAGACCCTGTTTCAATCAACAACAAAAAATAATAAATAAAAAGTCTGGGGGGTAGCTCAGAGGTAGAATGCTCCTGGTTTCTATCCCCAGTACCACACACAAAAAAAAAAAGGAAGGAAGGAAACAAATGTTTTGTTTGATATAAATTTGCTGGTGTTTTTGGAGATTGTGTTAGCTTAAAGGCCAATGTTTTGCACTTATTTCATTAGCGCTTAAAATGTATTCTCACTCTTGTCTCTTTCTTTCTTTCTCTTTTGCAGAGTTCTACATGTATCATAATGGTTTGGTTTTTTTTTTTTTTTGCGGTACCGGGGATTGAACGCAGGGGTGTTCTACCTCCGCGCTACGCCCCCGGCCCTATTTTTTATACTTTATTTTGAAAACGGGTCTCACGACATTGCAGAGGCCTCACTAGGGAGAGAGAGAGAGAGAGAGAGAGAGAGAGAGGGAGAGAGAGCGAGATAGCTGAGGCTGGCCGCGAACCCGGATCCTCCGGTCTCCGCCTCCCAAAGTACTGGGATTACAAGCGTGCGCCACCATGCCCGGCCATAATATTAATTATATTGTTTAAATTACTTCTAGCCTTATATATTTTAATAGTCACAGATAACTTGTGATAGTCCATACAATTCTAGTGTGCTATTTATTTATAAAAGCACACTACATCTTTTCTAGATTGGACAAAACTAATTTTTTTTCATTTCTAGTGATTTTATTCTGCAAAGGAATGCTGCTGACTCACATGCCATTATATTCTCAGCAGGTCATATTATGAGTCAAGCAATACACTTGAAATCAATGTATATTTTGTCTCAAAAGGCATGCAAACTCTTTCAGTATGCAATTACATTAGATGAAAAAAATCCTAATTCTAAGAAAATCTTTAAAAACTGGCATTAGAAGGAAAGAAATAATGAAATGTTCAAGGCTTTCTGGATCAAAGAGAAACATAAATAAATAAATGTTTATATTATTTTAATTTAGGATGCAGAAGACTAGAAAAACTCTTCAAAGGAGTCATCTGTATAAAAGTCGTATTTGGCTCCCAAGGGAATGTGTGGCTTTTGGAATATCATTTCCCCTCTATTAGTCTCAGTTTCCTTGCTCACAACATAAGGGATTGATACATTCTGTAGCTATTGTGTCCTATTCCAAGTAGAAAAGTGTATGTGTCTATAACTGTGAGTATGAATGTATACAACCAGTGAAAGACTCTGAGGTACAGAGGTCAAAAAAGATTTTCAAATTACATGAGGGAAAAATGTCCATTTTCATATATTTGATACTTTGATAAACATGGAAATATGTATAGAAATATAATATTGAAATATATTATTTCACTATTAAGTGAAGTAGAAGGGGACAATCACTATTTCTACCCTTGAAGAAAAGCACAGAAGCTGTGTTCTCTTACACTATCAGGAATCCACCACCAGCCTCCGCCCCACTGTCTCCAGGATGCCCACATTTTCTGGGAAACAGCACTCTAGTGTACAAGGGGATTTTGAAATCTTACAGTTATGAGCTTAAATTTGAAGTCCACCACTTCCTACCCACATTACTTTGTGCAAGATTAAAAACCATAAACAATTCTCTAATCCAATCCTTCAAATATAAAGTTTTCATAATAACCATGTAACTTAGAAAATTTTTGTAAAAACCATGTAACCTAGTCCATTCCTTTTCAACCTTAAAATCTCATAAAGTTAAGGAAAATAATATTCTGTATACATATAACAATTCAAATACCACGAATTTTGAATTTCTTTTATATTGTTTTCATTAAATAGTTTGTTATTTATTTTCATGGCAATACTGTATTGAAATGTTTAATCTGCTTTACAAAGTGTTTTTACATCTGGAAACATGATAGTATATAAAACATTAGTTATTATTAAGCAAATATAGCCTTTTCCATTAGAGAAATGATGTAATGTCAAGGTATGCAAGTTTTAAAAGATAAATTAATATATGAGAGTGCACATGAGTTCATACTAATGATCTGTAAATAAAATGAAATTGTGTGGATTTACGCAGAGATCACACATTCAAGCAGCTACAGAGTCACCTATGAGTGAAACAGCTGCTAGTGGATTGAAATCAAGGGGTATAGGCTCTGATCAAGTTGAGAGGGAAAACCCCAAATGGCATTCAAATTCACAGCTCATAAAATCCTGCACAGGCCAAATGATTCAAGTCTGTGACTGCTACTTTCCTATGATGTAATTTGGGTAAACACTTAGAAAATGTGAGTTCTGAATATCTGAGCTTGTCTATGAATTGCCATCCTCGCCATGATTGATCGTAACATTCTAGTACGTGGCTTGATTTGAAAGGGAGAATGCTGCCCACATCTCAGTCTGCGAGGTGATTCTTAGTTAATGTGAATCCTGGAAAGAATGAGTGTGCTGTAGATGGATGAGAAGGAAGGATTCACCTAGGTAGCCCTGTCCCATTCTTCTGAAACAGGGAGAATCAAAATGAGCTTGGAAGTAAACTAGGAAAAGGAAAGGTGAGTAGCAGTAGTCTAAGAAGAAAAATGAGATAACGGAGCTTGAGATGGTCCACAAGAATATATTAAATTAAATCAACTGAAAATGAGTGGATTCTAAGTAAAGCCAAAAGTCTGGGGAAAAGAGGAGAGTATGTAATGTTGTGAAGGCTATTTTGAAAATGAGCATAGTCTTATTCACTAATTTCCCCAACAGTAGAATTGTGTTCTATTTGGTAAATGGACAAATGAAAAGTACTACAGCACTGCAGTAAAGCTGCAAGTGGAAAGTTGAGAAAGACTTTATTTTTCATGACTCAGGCTTCTCAACCCATTATTTTAAGTTGGTATCTGGTGACAGATGTGCCACAGATCTATCAGTAAGGAATTTCTTCCTTAAAGAAATTCTTGCTGCCAATAAATAATCTTTACCTGGATAGATTCCATGAATTTATGCTGTATGAAATCTTTAGAATTTTTTAACTTAGCCATTTTAATATCTCTAAGGAATTATTGTACTTCTTTCTTTGTAGAAATTAGTTGGGTCAGTCATGTTATATCAATCAAGACAGACTAGATAACAACAGATAAAAAGTCAATCTCCAAGCTTAAAGCATTTTTTCTTTTTTCATTCATTCTACATGTTAATCATAGGTTGGGTACAGACTTTTCTGCATATAGAAACAGGGATTGAGTAGAAAGATGCTATTTCCAGCAGCAAGTGGAAGAGAGAAACAAGGCTACTGACTGGCCTTTTCATAATTTCCATCTGCAATTGTCCAAATTTCCTTGGGTCAAATTTGTCGCATGGCCCCAAACAATTATGAAGAAGCCAGAAACCATAGAGAAGCAAGTGGAATATTTCAAGAGCATACCTTCATTAATAAAGTGAAAAGAGCACAGAACATGCTGGTCAAGTGACCCAGATTTTGATTTTATCTTTGGGTCCCCACACATAGGAACTTGGGGGAATCATTTTGTCTCCCAGGGCCCTCAAGTTCTTCACCTGCAGAAGAAAGTTCTCTCCCTCTCCCTGGTTTTCAACAACATCTCTAGAAGCACCAAAACAATGAACAAGGAACATAAATTATCCTCCTTAACCTGTCTATCCAGTTGCCTTCTGAGACATTTGAGGAACCCGTATAGATGGGTCTGAAACAACACTTTCTCCAATTAATATAAAATGAAAAGACTCAAAATTATGTTATTTCCCCCTGTATGGTTACTATACAATCTCTAATCAAAGAAACAAGTGTTTTCAAGACACTTGCTAGTAAATGTGCTTTCCTTAGAGCACCCCAACATTTTCTTTGACTGAGATGCAGGTGTGGGAATATGTTTATTCCCTGAGTGCATGAGCAGGTAGACCTAGGCCCAGGCAGCTGAAACCTTTAGACCTGCCATTCCCAATTAAGATGACACCTTCTCTTACGTTAAGTTTCCAAATAAATACTCTTATTTTATTTATGGATTATGTGTATAAAAGTTGGAAAAAATTAAATATACCGTCATCCCTGGCATATTTTGTTACTTTCCTTCCAGTTATATATACCTAATTATAGTTCCAAACTATATAATTGGTCTCTCCTCCCATTCACTTGAAACTATACCATATTCTGGAAAAGATTGTGTCTGCGGGTTATTGCATTTCCTCTGGCTTTTACAGCATCTCTCCAAGCTTGACATACTGCTTACCTGCTTTTCCAAATCATTAATGAGAGTGTTAAATAAGGCTGGGCCCAGTACCAATCCTTGAGGCACCCTGCTGCACACCTGTTCCAATTTGCTATCCCACCATTTATCATTACTTATGTTTCTTGTGCTGCAGCCAGTCTGTGCTTGGCCTAACAGCAGATTCTTGGTAAAGCTGACTATGTGGACACATTTACATTCCTCAGGACAAAAGCCACCCGGTCACTCTCATTCCAATGGGAGGCTTCTTTATGTCAGGTTTTGGCAATGTTTTCAGTAGAAATATTAATGCAAATGTTTTAAAATAACAATTTGAAAGAATAAGAGTTGTACAGATCATCATCTATACAATAATGGATGAAGCCATACTTCCTATGATTTGGTACACATTAGCACAAAGTACCATGCCCAGCATTTGAGACACTAAATAAAGCAGCTGAAACTATCACCACTTCCCTTGATAAATCTCTTCTTCACCTTATGCCGTCTATCTTGATTAATGCTATCAAATACCATTAACTCATTTTCCCCATCATTTTCCTGCATCCCTTACACTGTGCCTCCCACCCTACCTCAACTGACAGCCCCTCATCTCAGGAAGGTCTATTGCTTGCTATGATATCCTAAAAAATTCAATTACTAAGCAGAAAAATCTATTTGAGCTAATTAAGTACAATATTGGTCAAGTTATTTGTGTTCTGAAATTCAGTATTCTCATCTATAAAATAAAGGAAAATAATGCCTCTATCACATGGTTAGGCAAGAATATTTTAAGATAGGGACCATTATTGGTCCCTGGAAAATGTAGGTGTTACATTACTTTTTATTTCTCACTCTTATACAATAGCCTCATCTTCCTCCTTCTGGTCTGTCACCTCTCCCTCTCTGCATTCCTACCATATTCATAATTATCTTTCTTAATGACAAACAAAATTATGTAATTTCCTGATCAAAAAAAATTATGGCTACTACTTTCATAGAAAATAGTATTCACTTTCCTCCCATGTTACAGTGAATGCCTTGTCCTAGAGACCCATCCACACAGATTATACACTCTGATTTCCATTTCTTAAGGCCTTGTTTTCTAAGTTTTTCTTTGATGTTTTGAGATCATTCAATAGCATCCCCAAAGCTTTCCTTTGGCTTAAGCTATCTCAGTATGGTATCCATTCCTTTAAGTGAAAAGAATCTTATTAGGGCCACAGCATCTATGCACTTATATATCTGTTAATTCATCCAGCCTATTTATTATTCATCCATTTGGCAAAAACTGAAAGGAGTGAGGCATCAGTGGCTGGGCCGGTCAGGAGGAAGAGATTCTTAGTGTACAGTTTCTTTTGATCATTTGTATCTTTGATAATAGCAGTTACCTCTAAGACATAAAGGACTAGTTATGGTCATAGTCCTAAAATTGATTTCTGACTTCAATGAAAGTCTTAATTTTTGGTGGCACAAATGTACCCACTGAAATTTATGTTACCGCTAATGCTTCATTTTGCCAATTCCACCTCTTCTTATTCCATTCTTTAATACTAGAGTGAGATATCAATCTTACCACCTCTCTCCAAAGCTCACAGGATGGGAAAGGAATAGCCATTCTGAACTCTTTGTAGAGACACAGTTCAAGAAACAAATTTATCTCTGTTGTTCCTTCTCATAAAGGCATAAAATATGAAAGTGAGAAATAAGTTGATTATACAATGCAAACTTTAGTACAAATATAAATGGAATATAAATAGAAATACAAACTTACAATATAAACAGAGATAACATTAATTTCATTTTTACTGCTTTAGGATGACTCTTACAATCATACTAATGTTAAACCTGTGTCATGAAGTCATAATGCTACATGTCCTTAGCATGCTCTGGAGTATTCCTTCAGCAAAATCAGGGATATGCCCATCCATCTGCTGCAGTTTCATGTTAACTCATGACTCATTTAATAATTCACTATATGTATTAAAAAATAGAGTTTATCCTGTTCCCTACTTCACAATGTTTCTTATCTACCTTGCAAAGGAGATTTCTTGGCGTTTGGAATTACTCAAAATTTGGAATTACTCAAACTAGGCAAGCATTCAATTAATCATTTTTTTTGAGACTCTTACATATTATCTTTTATCTACCCTCTTGCCAATGCCAGTGGCTCTGCTTATTGCTTTATCTTTGAACCAATCATATAGCAATATCAAATATTATAATATTCTAGAACATTCATTTTCAATCTGTAGTTAGCATCATGAAAACTTCCAGTGCCTATCGCCTGTCTTCTTCCTACCCCAGGGCTCAAGGCTGGTAACACATCAGGGAGTCCTGATTACTTCAGTGAGGAATAGGATCAAGTCCCAGTCAGCACTAAAAGGAAGCAGCTTTTTCCCCCATTGACTTTCTCACTGAATCACTGCCAAGCAATCTGCTACAGGCCTGTGAGAGCTCCCAAAGCAAAGGCCATGATATGATTCCTTGGATTTTCTTATCTAAAGATTCATGAGGTTTACAGTAAATCTGAAATGCAGAGAAACAAAACAATACTCTTAGCCATGCATTGCTGGCATTGGGTAAAGAAGCCCCAGGTAAAGTCGATGTTCAATAAAAGACTGTTAATATGATTTGAATATAATTATCTGCTTCAAAGGAAACAAAGGCTATTTGTACTTAAAGGGTTTTAAGCTTGAGAAACATTAGTACTGATCGGAACAATCAGGGGAGTCTCCTTGCCAACTATTATATTGTAAGAGATGGGTATTAAAATTCAAAATATAAATATTTTTTCATATGAGAGGATACATATCTTATTTAAATATGAACTGATCAAGTTTCATAGACAGTAATACAGTTTCAAGGAAAAAAACTATATTGATGTTGCATGACAAATGAAAACCTTGATCCCTAGCACTTTACTGAATTCTAGAAAATATCATTTCTGGTCTTGCCCATTAAAATTCTGCATTTGGGTAATTGGGGCTAATGGAGAAGGTAATTAGAATCAATGTCAAAGCAACCTAATCTCATTTCTTTATAATGAGCTTGTCTTGGGCTTTAGGAATTATCTCCAGGCCACTTAGAAGTAGAGCATGACACATAAATTGAGAAGACCTAAATCGTTTTGTCTTGTCAGGAACTATCTTTTATAAGCCATTTTATCTTCACAGAACTTAGTTTTATTTATAAAAATAAGGATTTGACTAGAAACATCTGAATTGTGCTTTGCCTTGGCTTTTGGAGACATGAAAAATGTCAGACTTGTTGATATGTCACTTTGTGTCTTCATTCTGCTGCTATGATGATAATTGCTGCATTTGGGGCATCGAGTATATTTTAATGATATTGAGAATGTCATCTTTACCTTCATTTCTGTGAAGTTAGTCTTACTATTTCCATGTTATAAATGAAGAAATTTTCATTAGGTAGTATAAATATTTTTCCTGAAGTCCTGCTGCAATAAAATGAAGAACTGAATTCATTCTTACACTTTAAGAAGGGGTATGAGAAGAACAAAACAAAAACCAGGTTACAAAATTTGGTTCTTTCAGCTTGAACATTGCATGTCTAAAACAGCAAATTTAATAACTATTAAAGACAGTGTAAACTCTATGCTATGTCTCTATTATCAAATGTAAATTAAAGATCTATGTAAGTAGTTCCTTCTCTCCCACTGTATCTACAAGTACAGGCTAAGATAATGAAAGAGACCAACAGGTAATTTTTAAAACCTACTCTTTAGAATTTCATTTATTGAATTTTATCCTGCATTCAAGGAAATGTTGTAATTTTTAGCTACTGATGCAGGACACTTAACAGCTTGGGTGAAGTTTAAATAGTAAATTTCCCTTTGAGTTTGACAGTTTGTTGAGATAGCCTGTGGATTTCAAAGGGGATGAGTTTTTGATAGACAACACTTTCTCTAGAAAAAAAATAGGAATTCTAAAGGGATCGCTTTATCTTTCTCACATAATTACAAGGTGGTTATTTCTGTATCCTATGTTTTCCAAATACAAATATGAAATATATATTCCTTGTTAAACACTATAGCTATACACACTGACAAAGTTTCCAAAAGAAAAATAAACATTTTATATCAGGTGAATAACTTATTTCAGCTTTAAACTAAAAGATCCTTAAAATGTTAGTTTGCCAATTCCTAGAGCTTATGTTGTGAGTGTTGTTAAAAGGAACAAGCTCATGCTAAATAGAAATACTGTCAAACAGCACAAGCAATAAATCACAGAGTACTAAGGGACTTTAGAAATCACTTTATTAACATTGTTATCTTACAAATGAAAAAACTGAAGCCTGGAAAATTTTTCCTTATCAAGTTAAACTGTTAATAATGAGTAGAACTGGAACCAAGGCCTTCTAACACACAGCCCACCACCCCTTGCGTTAATCTGATTTTTATATAAGGGTTCCCATCCCAGAACCATTCTTCGTTCCAGGACTGAATTATGTGGGTCACAGTGTGTGTGGATTTAATTTTTATTCTTAAAGCAAACAGATGCTGAGCATCTACATTGTGTCAGACCTCTTGATAGACTTTAGAAAGACAATGATAAGAAACAACAGATAAGGTGGCTGTTTCCATGGAACTTCCCTCAGTGTCTACATCATTACTGATTAGGATAAATGAAAATAAATGGAGTTCCAAGGAGCCACCAGAGAGCAGGAAATGTTTGTCTGAGTTTATGATACCTGAGCTGACATCTGAAGGATAAGTGAAAGAAAAGTAATCAAAACAGGTTAAAGTCTTTCAAAAGACAAAATATGTGCAAATACCATAGGCAGGTGAGAAGGGACAAAGAGAGGGAGAGAAGGGTGGAAAAGAAAGAAATGAAAGGCCCACTGAGCAGAGACACAAAGGACTTGGGCAGTGATATGAGGGCCACAATGCACGGGTAGTGACTACAATACACAGGGTCTGTAAGCCTGTTGCAGAATTGTTTTTATCATTACATAAAGAGTAATAAGAAACTTTTGAAATGTTATAAAAGTTACATGACTGAACTTGCATTTTGAAAAGATCACTATGTTTGTAGTTAGTATAGTTGATTTTAAAAGCCCAAATTGATATCTTTCCTCATTTATCTGAAGTCCCTTTTGTTTCCTCATTTCTCTCTAGCTTCCACATATGAGAGAAAATATATGGCCCTTCAATATTTGGGACTGGCTAATGTCACTTAGCATAATATTCTCTAGTTCTATCCAATTTCCCGCAAATGATATAATCCTGAGTAAGAGTCCACTGTGTGTATATGCCACAGTTTTGTAATCCATTCATCGGTTGAAAGACATCTAGTTTGGTTCCATAGTTTGGCTATTGTGATGGGATGTGCATGTATCACTATAATATTCTAACTTCAATTCCTTTGGAAAGATACCAAGCAGCTGCATAGCCGTGTCATACGGTGTTTCCATTCCCAGTCTCCTGAGGAACCTCCACACTGATTTCCAAAGTTGCTGTACTAATTTGCAATCCCATCCACAGTGTATAAGGGGTCCAAGTTCCCCACATCATTGCCAGCATTTATTATTGTTTTTATTCTTGATGATTGCCATTGAGATATGAGTAGAATAGTGGAAGATTTGGGGAAGCAGGTGGGGTGAGGAAAAGGGAGACTTGATGAAGGAAACAGTTCAAATACATATACTACATACATATATGAAGTAACCAATACCAATCTCAACAATCTCAATAATATCTATGGAGAGGAGGAGGGAGTGGGGTGGGATCTGGAGGAAACACACCAAGTGTTGTGTGCATATATGTTTCAATCACTCTGAGCCACATTATGATGCCTAATTACAATGCACCAATAAAAGTATATTTTTAAAAAGCCCAAACTGGATAAATGAATACATTTAGGAGAAGCTAGTACTGAGCAGTTCTGTTGAGCAGTGATGGCGGCTTGGAAAAGGGAGATTCCAGGCTGACTCTGAAATTCCTCTGGGACCATGTTGTTGTTCTATTTTTTTTAATATGCCAATGATATTTGTTTTCTTCCTAGTAGCTAGCTAGACATTAGCAGATGGGGTCAGCTGGGATGGACTGGACCTGCCAAGACTCACTTTGACCCCCTCCCCTAGGGGAAGGGGGTGGAGAAACAACTCAGGGTCACTGAAGTGCGACATTCAAAGGGTGGTCAATCACCCCAAATGTAATATGTATAAAAAAGGTGTCCAGAGGGACTATAAAACAGTACATGGAAACACCAAGCCATTCCCTTCCCAGAAACAGACCGCTCCAGCCCCCATCCCTGGATCCTAACCCCATTGCCCCAGGCTTCCTTTCCATTCCTGGGAATAGCCCATTGCAGATGCTTTCCCCTGGAGTGTGACCCTTTCCTCCCTCTTCATGGCCTTTTATGTGGTACCTTCACTTCCCTCAATAAACCTCCTGGATGCCCTTCCCCTGAAAAAAATACTGCTTTCCTATGTCCATAGATATTTGCAACAACAAGAAAGGGAGTTTAAGCCTTTTTTATTTAAATCTGAGAGTTTAAAATATGACTCACAAGAGTGTTCTCAAAATTAATCACTTGATTGTTTCTCCTTAATCGTGACTGTCATAAATAGTGAAATCAAAACAGTCTGATTAGAATTCTACCTAAATGTTACGTGAAAATGACTTAGTGTCTATGAATGTACCTTGAAGAGTGTCTGGCATATGGTGAAGTTCTTTGCTAGAAGACTGTTCATCCATGTCTCTACATTGGTTTATAATAAATACTAAATTAAATATTCTTGTTTTTTCTAGAAATATCTGTGAAATATCAAAATATACTTGGTGGTATTTTCCATTATAAGCATTTAACATGCTGTATAGACACAATCTATTGTATTAATTGTTGTATTTCTTTTTATACACTTTTTAAGGTACTTTTATTGGTGCATTATAGTCTCACATCATAATGTAAATTGTGTTGATAGTGACATACATGCACACAGCACTTAGTGGGTTTTCCCCCGGCTCCCTCCCCATCTCCCCTTCCCCATACAGGGTCCTGAGATTGACATTGCTATTCTCATATATGTACATAAAACCCATGGTAGTGATTCCTTCATTGATCCTCACTCTCCCCTCTCCCCTTCCCCTAAACCACCTCCTTGGCTCCACTGAAGTTTTTCCTCCATTATTTGGAGTCCCTCCAAATTACTCCCTGGCTTCCACATATTACAGAAAACATATGACCCTTCACTTTCTATGACTAGCTAATCTCACTTAAATTAATGTTCTCCAGGTCCTTCCATTTTCCTGCAAATGATAATTTTGTTCTTCTTGATTGCTGGATAGAATTCCATTGTGTGTATTTCCCATAATTTTGTAATCCATTCATCTGTTGATGGACACCAAGGATGGTTCTATAATTCGACTAGTGTGAATTGTTCTGCTATGAATATGGGTATACATATGTTACTGTAGTTCTCTGGTTTCAACCCCTTTGGAAAGATACCCAGGAATGGTATAGCCAGATCAGATAGTGGATCCATTTCCAGTTTTCTGAGAAATTTCCACACTGATCTCCATAGCGGCTGAACTAATTTGCAATCCCACCAACAGTGTAGAAGAGTTCCTGTTTCCCCACATCCTTGACAGCAATTATTGTTGTTTGACTTCTTGATGATTGCCATTCTGATTGGGGTTAGATGGAATCTCAGTGTAGTTTTGATTTGCATCTCCCTGATTGCTAATGGTGTTGAATATTTTTCATGTATTGGCCATTTGTATGAAGTAGGATAGGTTATATTATTGATTCTCATTATTCACTTTCCCTCTTCTCATAAGAGGATGACATATTCTTTCCCACTGCCATGCACTTTGTGGTGTCACTATGGGAAGAAGACACTCTTCTGTATTGGGTCCAGATTTTCTAATGTAGTATAACAACTGTGACCACAAGAAGTAGCATCACATGATATGGCTTCATTGATGCTAGCTGTCTTTTTTCCCTGTACCATGATTTCTTATTGTATTAAGGACCTTCTCCTACCTGGGTCCTGGAATAAAGAATATTCCTGAGGCAGAGGTCCTCAGCTGACACAGATCATGAATGAGTAATAAACTGTTGTCAAGTTGAAGAGATTCAGGGTATGCTTTGTCTGAAATGATGTTATTAAAGATTATTGACTAATATAGGAAAAAATCTCATAAAATAATGCCCATATTTCTGGTTTTAGAAATATGCAGTAATTAACTACATTTACCTTACTCCCTAAAATAATAAAAATGAATAAAGTATTTGAAACAAAAATTGCAACACATCCAAATGAAGGACAGTTATGTCTGAAAGACTAGAAACAATGGAAGCCCTCTAACTGCTACACCTTGACACGATGGCAGAGTTTCCAGGGCATGGTGGGGAACACCTGAGCACAGCTCAGAGAAATATCTGAAGTGAGGAGATGGGCTGAGAGTCCAGGATGGAAAAGGCAGCTACAATTTGCCAAGTAGAGTTTAAGCTAGGAGAGAGCTTCACAAAGAGATAATTCTGGAAATCTGCAGAAGGTTCACACCTGAGTGTTCCCCTGGACAGTGATAGAGATAGAATACACAAATGAATAGCAGGCTATGATGCTGAGCACTCATACTAGGCTGGAAATAGTAGTAGCCAGACTAACAAATCTTGGAACTCATGGGCATTGGGTAGAACACACAGAAGCATCTTGCCTAATAGGGGGAATGCAAACAACTTTTAAAATGTAAACTTAATAAAACTGCTTCTAAGAAACCTAACTGCATACTAAAGTCAACTAGCGATACCACTCCTGGATAACTTTCCAAAGGAATTAAAGTCAGAATATTATCGTGATACATGCATACCCATGTTTATAGCAGCACAAATCACAATAACCAAATTATGAACCAGCCTAGGTGTCCATCAACAGATGAATGGATTATGAAACTGTGTTATATACACACAATGGAATTTTACTCGGCCATAAAGAACACATTTATGTCATTTCAGGAAAATGGATGGAACTAAAGAATATTATGCTACCTGAGATTATCCAGTCTCAGAAAGTGAAGGATTTTATGTTTTCTCTCATATGTGGAAGCTAGATAAAAATTGAAAAACGAAAGGGACTCCAGATAAAGGAGGAAAGACTCCAGTATAAAAGTGGAAGGGGATTAAGGGAAGGAGGTTGTGGGGAAAGGAGACTTGAAGGAAACAGGTAAAATGATGCTATCTTTCATATATGTGTATTCACATTACATATATGAAATTATCAATACCAATCTCACTGACATGACCTGGGAGGGGAAGGAAGCAGATAGAATCTGGAGGGAAATACTCCAAGTACTGTGTGCATGTGTATTTCTATCACTCTGATCCTCATTATGAGATATAATTATTATGCACCAATAAAAGTTAAAAATAATATAAAACTAGCATCCAATGAATAGCACAATTATAAAAAAAATAAAAAACTACCAGGCATGCAAAAAACAAGAACATATAACTTATAATAAAGATAAAAAACAATAGAAACTGACCTAAAATTGACAATGATGTTAGAATTAGCAGAGAATTTTAGCAAATAGTCATTTTAACTATATCCCATATGCTCCCAAGTTTATGTAGAGAAAGTAAAGATGTAAAAAATGCCCAAGTTGAATTTTTAGAAATGAAAACTGCAGCATCTGAGTGGAAAATTCACATCATGGAATTAATGGCAGTTTTGATATTGAGAAGAATAATATTAATGGACTTAAGGATAGAGCAATAAGAATACCCAAATTAAAATATAATTAAAAAGCCGGCGTGGTGGCGCATGCTTGTAATCCCCAGTACTTGGGAGGCAGAGACCGGAGGATCTGGGTTCGCGGCCAGCCTCAGCTACTTAGTGAGGCCCTCCGCAACTTCGTGAGACCCGGTTTCAAAATAAAGTATAAAAAATAGGGCTGGGGGTGCAGCTCAGGGGTAGAATGCCCCTGGGTTCAATCCCCAGTTCCGCCCCCCCAAAAAAATACATAATTAAAATGATGAGTCAGATCAGATAACAAAGGCAAAAAGATATAATTGTATGCTTTTTACAAATAATCTACTTTAAATATGAAAACACGTAGGACAAAATGATGGAAAAGGGCATATCAAACTATCATGAATCAGAAGAAAGAAGTGCCTATATTAATATCAAATGAAGTAGAGTTCAAAGCAAATAATATTACCAGGAATATTACCAGGAGTCAATTCTTCTGGAGACATTACAACCATAACCATATATGTACTAATCAAAGAGTTTCAAAGTACAAAAGCAAAAACAAAGAAATAGACAAACCGTAATTATGGTCCAAGATTTCAATACACTTCTCTCAATAATTGATCAAACAAGGAAATGGAAAGGCAGCTGGTACTTAGCAAACTAGGATAAACTATAAAACAACTTGACTAATTTACATTTATGGAATGCTGTACCTACCAATTCATCCAACAATATGCAAAATGGATAACATTATCACCAAGTTGGGTTCATTGCAAAAATACAATATGACTTAAAATTCTAAACTGAATCTCTAGAATTCATCACATTAACAAAGAAAATAATAAAAAAGGGAAGCTGTTAAGATCATTTGATTAGAGACACAAAATGCATGTAATAAAATCTAATAAATATTACAAAAAATCTCATTAAAACTTCTTAGTAAACTAGAAAAAGAAGTTATTCAACCTGATAAAATGCATCTTATCTATCTATCTATCTATCTATCTATCATCTATCTATCATATCCAAACACAAATAAATAAATAACTAGAGTTAACATAATACTTAATGGTAAAAGCCCATGTGTTTTCTCCCTAAATTCAAGAATAAGTCAAGAATCTCCTCTTTCACCATTTCTATCCAACTCTGTTCTTAAGGTACTAGGCACTGAAATCAGGAAACACAAAGAGAAGGCATCTAGTTTAGAAAATACATAAAGTTATCTTTATTTGAAGACATGATAATACTTGTAGAAAATAAAATATAACCTACAAAAAATACTGGACATTATAAGTGAGGGTGTTTGAGAGATAAATTATAAAAGTGAAATCAATTATATTTCCATGAACTACCAGTTGAAAATAAACAATTTAAATTACTAGGTACAACATTAATTTAAAAAATAGGGTAAATATGAATAAAATGTTAAATACTGAAAACTGTAAAATACTGGCCAGAGAAATGAAAGATAGTACAAAATAAATAAAGATGGACTTGTGTTAATGGGTAGAAACTGAAATCTCTACAAATGGGTAGGTAGCCTCAATATAATGTAAGTCAATATCTCATAAGACTTTTCTGTAGAAATTGAAAAAATAATTCTAAATTTCTAATTAAATGTGAAATGGCTAAAACAACACACACACACAAAAAGAAGAACCAAATTGGAGAACAAACTGTCTCATTACAAAACATATTATAAAACTATTGTAATCAAGGCAGCGTTGAAGATAAACTAGAAACATTGGTGAATAGAACAGAGTAGAGAACTCAATATATAAAATATATTTACAAAAATAAAGTCACATATCCACAGACATCTCCTACAAAGATACAAAGGCATTTTCATGAGGGAAGGAGAAATCAACAAATGGTGCTGGAAAAATAGAGTAGCTATATGAAAGAAAATGAACTTTGATCTTCTTTCTCATTATATACAAAACTTATTGTGGCTTTTTTTATTTTTTTGCGGTACCGAGGTTGAACCCAGGGGCATTCTACCTCCGCGCTACACCCCCGGCCCTATTTTTTTTTATACTTTATTTTGAAACCGGGTCTCATGAAGTTGTGGAGGGCCTCACTAAGTAGAGAGAGAGAGACAGGGAAAGAGAGAGAGAGAGAGAGAGAGAGCTGAGGCTGGCTGTGAACCCGGATCCTCCGGTCTCCGCCTCCCAAAGTACTGGGATTACAAGCGTGCGCCACCACGCCCGGCCTTATTGTGGCTTTTAAACATAAATCTAAATCCTAGAATTATATAAACTGTTAAGAGAAATTGTGGGATAAAATTTTGTCAGATTTGATTAGGCAAAGATTTCTTAGTTACAGTAACCAAAGTACAACCTAGAATGGACATCAGCTAAATTAACAACTTCTGCTCTTTACAGGTCACTGTTAAGAAAATGCAAAGAGAAGACTTAGAGCATGAGAAAAGGTTTATAAGTCACCATATCATAGAAATTTTTATCAGAATATAAAGACTTATAAAACTCAATAAGAAAACCAGCTATCTAGTTAAAAATTTGATAAAATATTTGAATGAACAGTTCACTAAAGAAGGCATATGGATGGCAAAACACAGGGAAATCTGCTCAACATACAAATACCACTGTTTGCATACTAGACTATGTAAAATTAAAAGACTGATCATACAAGCCAGAGGTGAGCATGAAGAAGATTTGGACCTGCTATGCACTATATGTGGAAATATAAAATGATAAATTTACTTTGCAAACAATTTGTTGAATTCTAAAATTGTTAAATGTATACCTATCATTGATCCAATCATTGCATCCTGAGATACTTATTTACTCAAGAAAAAATAAAAGTATATGTAAGTAAAAATACTTTCACACTAATTTCCATTGCAACTTTTTAAATATTAACCGAAACCTGGAAACAATAGGTGAATAGATTTGAAGCAATGAAATACTACTCATCAATAAGCAGAATGAACTCTTGATATACAGTACTATGTGGATTAACCCCAAAATATTCATGGTAAGTGAAAGAATCCAGATAATAAAGAGTACTTATTATATGATTCATGTCTTATAAAATTATGGAAAATGTAAACTAATCTATCACTATAGGAAAGAGCTCTTAGCCTAAAGCTAGACATGTCTGGGTGTTAGCCAGAACACTTTTTTGGGAATTTTGGTAGATAAAGTAAATTGAGCCTGTCTTTAATTTATGACTTTCTCCTCAAGGATGAAAGCAGGTATATGCATAGGCTACCCAGTTTTATTAAAGGAAAATGATGATAGTTGAGATCTTTGAAAACACACAGAAGAAAAGTACTTGACATTGGAAAACTTATTAGACCTATCTTTAATATTTTTTTCTCTCAAGGAAATAAACCTCAGCAATATACTTGTCTTCTCAGATTAAAATTTTCTCTCTTTCTCTTTCATTATAGCATTGCCGATCCATAACTCTAAACTTCCATTTTCAAACTTTTAAAAGAGCCCACACCTTCAAACTTTTTTTCTGACACGTCATCTGAGGGGCATAAAAGCACAAAAACTCGAGTGTCATATCTCTCAAAGCAGCACATAACAATATCTCTAAATGCTTGAAACATGTACAATCTATAGCCTTAAGCTTCAAGCCTAAAAATCATTCGGAAATCAGAAACATCATTTCAAGATAAGAAGTATTTTACATTCTTGATGCTTTGTAAATAGCTGATATAATAGAAAATATTCAAAGATATCTACAATTAATTTTTGCCTATAGAAGGTAATACTTTTTCTATATCAGGAAAACTATAAACTAAAAGTTAAAGAAGCTTTCCTATTATATGTGATTTAATAAAAAACTAATCAAAATAGAAACTCAATTCAATAAAAGTTGCTTTGGGGCACACACAATCCTGAAGAAACACCTTGCCAACAACTGCCTGAAAACATTCTAGAGTTAGTTATTTTTCATCTCAATTGAACATGTTATTGACTTTTTTCTTCACACCAAATGCCTATAGTCTCCCGTACAAACATCTTGTCTTTTCCATTTTTGTTCATATTTAGATTTTGGCAACCACAGCTTGTATAATTATATTATCTTGGAGCAGGACCAAATTTAGGAAAAATTGCAAAATACAAAAATTTTTCTCTGGCTCACCTCCCACCTCTAGTGTTTCATGCAGTAATAGCATTTCTCTCTATCAAAACCTTCCCTGGATTCCTGCAGTATTGTTCTCATAATCTCATCAACTTAGACTCTACCAAAGTGTTATCTCCTAAACACCTAGGTTAATATTTCTATGTGGATTTGCTTTACCAATAAAGGGAATCACTGTTAGAAGAACAAATTTGTGCTGCTCAGAATGGCAACCAAACTCACCATCGAGAGGAGATATGATGAACGCAACAGTTTAAATAATGCTATGTACATATACGAAATTATCAATACCAATCTCAATGACATGTATGGGATGGGAAGGAGTAGGTCGGGATTCAGAGAGAAACACACAAAGTGTGTGCATGTATATTCCTATCACTCTATACTTCATTATGATGTATAATTACAATACACTAATAAAAGTATATTTTTTAAAAAAAGGCATCTCTGCTTCTGAGGGTGTGT
>PVJS01019529.1:0-33621 GCA_004027185.1 Glis glis | reverse complement strand
TGCGCAACATTAGCTGGAATGCGGACATTGAAAAAAAAAACACTCGCTCTCAAGCCGGCAGCAGCTCCAGAGGAGCCATGTGGCATCAAGCCACCGCAAAGGGGAAAAAAGTGCTCTTAGCAACACAAACATGGCGAAATAGCTCCGGCATGCCCGTTCCACGCCACAGTCCTACCTTCCCTCGCTCGCCGGCCGAACATCCCGGCCGGGAACTGCAGACCCTCTCCCCGGGGCGAGCTAGGGGACCCCGGGCGCGGGAGGGTGGGAACGCGGGGCGTGCGGAGGGGGCAATAGCTAGAGTCCGCCGGGAAAACATTTCGGATTGGGGATCAAGCCCAGCTGCCTCTCCGGGACCGAGGGGTGCCTCTTTCACCCTCTGAGAACGAAACGGAGAACAAAATTCCCGTCCCCAAGTCCTGCCGGGCCGGCTTTCCCCACCCTACACAACTTACCTCCCGGCCGAGCACCCGCCGCTTGAATCCCCTTCTCGCTCCTCCCGAGCGAGACGCGAAGGGGAAAATGATGCGCACGTAGATTTGTAGAGCATATTCTTCGAGAATCACCCTAGGACGATCGCGAGGAGCGATGGAGAGTCCGGAGACAGGTGCAGGGCTGCCGGCTGAAAGTTGTTCTCCTCCGCGCGGTGGGCGGCGGGGTCCCCGAGCCTGGACCCCCGGCTCCCTGCCCCCCGGCGTCGCCCACTTGTCACGCCAGGCTGCTGCGTGCGCTCGGCTGCAGGGGAGGTGGCGTAGTTTCTCTTCCTCCCACCTCTTCTCACTCACTTGTTTTCGTAGCCGTGGGCTCCCCTAATGCTTTCCTTTCCACAATGTTGTTTCATTATATCATGTCCATCATGTGACACCGGAGAGGCCTCTCTATGGAAACTTAAAGGGGCTCCCACGTGACTGCAGCAGCAACAACAGCAGGACTAGCGGCGGCCGCGGCCGCAGCGGCTGTGCCACCACCCGCCGGGAGCCCCTCGCAGCATCCCGAAGGGGCTTCTGGCGCAGCACAAGCCCAGATCAGGGAGCCACAGCATCCGGGAGCTGTGGCGTCGGTGCGTGCGTGGAGCCCGTGCTCATTACATCGCGAGCCGAACAGAAGGAGCGTCCTTAAATCCTTTCCTACAGTCACAAAACCCACGCTCTTTTAAAATGGCATTTCGTGGTTCCTACTTCATTTTCCCCTAAGAGCATTGAGTTTTCTATCGGGCCTGATTCAATTTTTCAAAGTCAAAGAGAAAAACCGGATTTGTCCCTCCGCGAGTTCAGTGGCAAGATTGCTGTTGAGAACAGCAATGCCAAAAACAATAACAACACATCGAATCAGGCATTTCATACATAATTACTATCGCCACCAGTTTTGAAGTTTTCTGGAATTACATTCCTCCAGTCACTGTTGATGATGCTCGCAGGCCAAAATGCAATGCAGTTTTTCTCTTCCGCAGCTATATTAGGGCTTTGCTGCTGACAACAGTAAAAACTTGTTTGTGTCAGGAAGTGAGGTATGAAGATATGACCTGGAAGGTACAGACAAAACCAAAGTGGCAGTTTTTGCATTACTTTTCCGACCACATTCTTTCAAATGGTGGCAGGAAGGCTGTGCACTTTAAATGCGTGTTTAGTGGGAAATAAAATAATCAGAGGCATATTTCTCCCTTAATTATACTGTACATGCGACACAGAGATTGTGTGTCTGTACAGAGAGAGAAGCATGTGCATTTTTTTGATATTACGAGACACTTATTTTGTCCTCCTTTCTAACATTTAACCAAAGAATTTAACAAAAACTCTGAGTTAGTCAAGTCCTGATGGATGGAAACTGTACCCGTTTTGAGTACTCTTGGTATTATTGACTCACAACCCCCCCCCTTTAAGGAGTTTTTACCTTCAATCCTAAATCTGTCTTAAAGTTTTTATAGACCATGGAGATGCCATCCTGTAAATCTAGGCTAGACAGCTATTTCTGTGTTTTGGTTCATGCTTTTCCATTTTATAAGGAAAAACTGTTTGGATTGGTGGAATTACGTGAGGGGGGACTTAGCAGGAAACTGAAGAGCAGATGGAAGATCGACGTTCCTTTTGGCCTTGCCTCGACTATGTCTTTCCAAGTCATCAGTTTACCTCACCAACCACGATAAGTGAGTCCCACTACATGTCCTCTCACTCTATAAACCCCCCAATGTTTACCTTCTCATCTCACGCATCTTTCATCTTTTTCTGCTCTAGCCTCCCAACTCAGCCCCTTCTAGCCTGGGTGCTTAGCTCAGGCCTCCCCAAAGCCTCCCAGCCCTTCTTCCTCTGCAGCTCCCCACCCCCACCCCTTTCCCAGCTCGGTCTCTCTTCTCAGCAACTCTACCTCCTTACCTCTCTTTGACCTCTTTTCATCTCCTCCACAGAGTCTGGCCCTAGACTGCAGGGCATCTTCTTACCTTTCTTTACCTGAAATGTCTTCTCGCCCCCGCCACCCCCGCCCCATATTACTGGGGTCTCCTTCACCCTCTCCTCTCTGGTCCTATCCCTTCTGCGATCGAGCCCAGCCTCGCTCCGGGCTTGGCCTGGTCAGCTCTAGCCGCATTTTGTTCGCGTGTCCCTGGGCTGGGTAAGGAGTGTGTGGTGCAAAGTGGGGCCAAGAGTCCCCCGGACCGGGGCCCCTGCCTCGCCCTCTCCGCCCCTCCCGAGTCCGGGTTGCGGCGCTCGCTGGGCGGATCGTTTGGACCTGCTGTAGCAGCTGCGGTTCTGCTGCGTCATGCAAGAAGGAGGCGGCGGCGGCGGCGGCGGCGGCCGGAGCTCGAGGGGGAGGAGGGGAGGAACCTGATCCTCCGGTAGCGAAGGGCTGCAGGCAAACACCGAGCTCCCCCAGAGCCGCCCGGGAGCAGGGAGGGCTCTG
Organism: Glis glis; assembly: GCA_004027185.1. NCBI lineage: Eukaryota > Metazoa > Chordata > Mammalia > Rodentia > Gliridae > Glis > Glis glis. The sequence continues at coordinate 30,732 of PVJS01019529.1, read as the reverse complement.
CTACCCCGAGGGGCCCTCCCCGCGGGGCAGAGGGTAAGTGGGGGCGGCGCAGGTGGTCGCCTTGGGAAGGGAGCGCGCAGGGCATTAGGTGGGGCGGCGGAAGCACCAGGAGGCACCCCCGCCCGACCGAAGGAGCCCAATGTCCAGCAGAAGGGGACCCAGGCCATAATAAGGATGGCCAGCCAAACGCCCAATAATTACTATTCAAATAACGCTCCTCAGTTAATCCAGGCTACGCACAGGAGCTGTGCATCCTGAACTCAGGGCTGAGCTGGAGGCAATGATTCAGGGCTGAAGAGGCAGCATCCCATCAGCCCTGGCGCTTCAGGGTACAGCTGAAGAGCAAAAGGCACCGTACCCCCTTTTTCTCTGGCCTTGCTGGGCTTTCTGGGTTGACTTGTTCAAAACTAGGGAAGGGGGTGGGAAACCTGCCCAACCTCACTTTAGCCACGAAAATAATGCTCTTGGCCAGTGGCCCTGGACAAACTGCCTCTGGTGCAATTAAACAATCAATAGGAAAGAGCTTCATTCCCCACCGCCCTCCTTCCCCAGGCTCCTTCCACCAGGGTAATTCACTGTACTTCAAGGAGAAAGAAAATGTGTTATATTCTCTCCTACCCAACCCCCACCCCCTTCGTCTCCCCACTACACAAACTGCAAACTGCGCGCCCATGGCTCACCCCACCTCCACAGCTGTGCTTCTGAGAGGCATTGCACTACTGCTCCGCGTTGCTGGAGGAGACTGCCTTAAACTCAGACCGATTCCACCTCCCTTGCCCTGTACCCCTAGGGGATTCAGAAACCAGAACCCACCGAGAGCAGTGCAGTGAAATGTAGGGACAGGCTGGGCACAGAAAAGCATTTCTTCTACCACCTGAGTACAATTCTCAGGACAACTATGGTATTATTATTATAATTATTATTATTCCTTTCCATTTCACTCCTAGAAATTTCAAAAAGCACTTTCTGAAACATCATTTTTTTAATGTCAGTCATACATTTAGAAGTAGGGGGTTGACGGGATTAACTGAAAGGCTAATGACTGTCTCAAAAGCACATGCGGTTGCTAGGGAACTCAAGCTCATCCTGCTCTCTAATCACCAGCGTGTTACGTGAAAATCAAACTGCTCGGGGTGTTATTAAAATGAATGGCATTTGGTTAAAGGCTTTCTTGCTTATGTTGTAGCATCCTGGATTATTATCGATTGCCTCACACCCACATATCTTGTTTTCCTAATTTGATTTCTGTATTTGCGTCACTGCCAGGGACACTCAGACTAGACCAGTCAGGTTCACTTCCTGTTTCTCAGAACTGGTTTATATTTGGTCTCCTCGCACTAGCTGGTAAAACATTATCAAATGATTCTCTTGGAAAGAAATCTTTGCTTTCCGTCAAAAACAAATTATCCCAATTAAATGCTGATTCCCGTGGAAAACGTCATCATTTGAGGGAAAAAAGTAGGCTGCCGGTCTACTTTATTAATCATTTGAGGAAACCGTTCTTGAAATATAAAGCCCAGAAAAATCCATCATTTTTATTTCTTTTGCCGAGAATCTTCAGCCCTTAGCATTGGAACTAAAACAAACTCAAGTAAGAGAACAGATTTAAGTATGATATTTCTAAAATAAAGCACAAAGAAATACACATTGGGGCTGGGGAAATCATTTTGACTAAATAAGGCATAGAATTGACTGGAATCCAGGCCCGGGAAGGACAAATAAGCCGTTAGCATTGTGGCACTCAGAAAACAAAGTGTGATTACAGGGCTGCACTACCGTAGGAAACCTCATCACTTTGTGTACTAATTGTCTCTTTTACCAATTTCCCTGTATCCCTGGACAACTTTGTTTTGTTTCCTTTTTTTTTCCAATTCCTTCTTCTTTATAATAAGGACATCACAACTGTAATATCATACAGATAAAACAATGTAAATAGGTGGGTTCTGATATAGGCATTAATTTTAGATGGACTATAAAGCCCCTGGGACAGGGTATAGGTGGCATCGAGGAAAGATCAGCCCACTGTAAGCTGGGAAATTTGCTTCCACTTCTATAGACTAGATGAACCTGGGCTAGCCATTGGCCATCTTTTGGTGTCAGTTTCCTCATAGAAACTTAAGTGAAAGCCCTGGACTAAAGTTCTTTGCATTTACAAAGTTCTGTGATTAGAGCAGGATGTGGTATGGACACCTGTAATCCTAGTCCTTGGGAGCTGAGACAGGATTGCAGGTTCAAGAGCAGCCTCAGCAAGTTAGCTAGCCTCTCAGCAACCTAGGGAGACCCTGTTTGAAAACAAAACATAAGCCAGGCATGGTGGTACAGGCCTGTAATCCCCATACTTGGGAGACTGAGTCAGGAGGATTGCAGGTTCAGAGCCAGCCTCAGCAATTTAACGAGGCCCTTCGCAACTTAGTGAGACCTTATTTCAAAATAAAAAATAAAATAGGGATGGGGGTCTAGCTTGGAGGTAGAATGCCCCTGAGTTCAATCTCCAATACCAAAATAAATAGGTAATAAAAAATAAAAAGGGCTGGGGGTGTAGTTCAGAGGTAGACCGCCCCGGGTTCACTCCCCAGTACCAAATAAATAAATAAATAAATAAATAAATAAATAAAATTGTAATTAGACTAAACTTACTACATAATTTCAATCCTACCTGGATTTTGCAATGTTAAATCTTAGCACTGAACTTTTAATACCTATCCATAGAAACTACAGGGGAAATGATAATAGGAATGATTTCCTGTTGATGCATCCAGTTTTAGTGTTAGTTGCCAGCCAAGTAAAGTCTACCTTGTTCCCTATGTACTTACTCTCTCCTTGCCTGGCGGTGTTGTGAACATAACAGGGTAAGAAGTCATAAAATAACAGGGTAAGAAGTACATAAAAATATAGAGAATGGTCTTTCAGTTATTCTAGATGAAGTTAACCGAAAGTACGTTGATGGAGGAAAGGCTATATAAGAAATAATCAGCCGGGCGTGGTGGCGCACGCTTGTAATCCCAGTACTTTGGGAGGCAGAGACCAGAGGATCCGGGTTCGCGGCCAGCCTCAGCTCTCTCTCTCTCTCTCTCTCTCTGTCTCCCTATCTCTCTCTCTCTCTCTCTCTCTCTCCTTAGTGAGGCCCTCCGCAACTTCGTGAGACCCGGTTTCAAAATAAAGGATAAAAAATAGGGCCAGGTGTGTAGCGCAGAAGTAGAACGCCCCTGCGTTCAATCCCCTGTACCGCAAAAAAAAAAAAAAAGAAATAATCAACTAGCCGGGCATGGTGGCACACGCCTGTAATCCCAATACTTGGAAGGCTAGGACAGGAGGATTGCAGGTTCAAGGACAGCCTCAGCAACATAGTGAGGCCCTCAACAACTTAGTGAGACTCTGTTTCAAAATAAAAAAGGCTGGGGGTGTAACTTGGAGGTAGAATGACCCTAGATTCATTCCCAGTACAAAAAAGAAAAGAAATAACTGAATCCTCATGGAGCCAAAAATCTATTTATCTGTATTTTAATTAGCAAGAGGCAAAAGCATGCCTTGCTCAGATTTTAGAATTTTTTAGATTCAAGATAGTAAGAAATAACCGGGGGCCGGGCGTGGTGGCGCATGCTTGTAATCCCAGTACTTGGGAGGCGGAGACCGGAGGATCCGGGTTTGCGGCCAGCCTCAGCTACTTAGCGAGGCCTTCCACAACTTCGTGAGGCCCAGTTTCAAAATAAAGTATAAAAAATAAGGCCAGGGGTATAGCTTGGAGGTAGAACGCCCCTGGGTTCAATCCCCGGTACCACAAAAAAAAAAAAAAAAAGAAAGAACCGGGCATGGTGGCCCATGCCTCTAATCCCAATTCTTGGGAGGCTGAGAGAGGAGGATCGTAGGTTCAAAGACAGCCTCAGCGACATAGCAAGACCCTATTTCAAAACAAAAAATAAAAAGAGCTGGGGCAAAGCTCAGAGGTAGAATGCCCTGGGTTCAATCCCCAGTACCACAGAAAATAAATAAAATAAAAATAACAAAGATATTAAGAAATAGCATACAGAAATGTGAGATTTGTGCCAGAAAGGAAGGTCCTGACTTTGAAACCCAACTCTGCCACTTTATCTATTCATTATTGAGTGCCCACTATGTGTCATGTACTGCGCACAGCCCTGGTAACACAAAGATGAATAAGGCCACAGTCCCTGCCCTGCAGGATCTTATGTTGTGATGAGACAGATGAGTACACTGTTGATCACACAGCAGTGAGATGCTATCTACAAGGGAGCTCATAGGAAGGTAGCTAACCAAAGAAGATGAATCTTGAGATGAGTACTGAGGGATGAGTAGATGCCAGACAAGCAGGCAAGTTAAAGGGAAGCTGTTCCAGGCAAAGAGAGTACTTTGTATAAAGACCTTGAAGTAAAAAGGTGTGCCCAGAGAGTTGATGATAAAAGGACAGTGCCCAGTAGGTAGAAGGTCCTCAATAAATACATTGTATGAATGCATGGCAGAGGTCCTGAAAGGCATAGCCAGAAAGATTCGCATGGTTTTGTATTGTAAAAGATTTTGTATGTCTTCCAAAGATGTTTGAATTTATCCTAAGGTCAATGGAAAGCCACTGATTGATTTTAAGGAGCATAGTAAAGTGAACACAAGTCCATGTCAGAAAGATCACGCCAGTTTGGAAAATTTATTATTGAATAAGCAAGAAGACTGGTTAGGAGATTATTGTAGTATTATAGGAAGGATGGACTTCTAAACTAAGGCTGCAAGAATGGAAATGGGAGCTGGCCGTGGTGGTGCACGCCTGTGATCCCACTACTTGGGAGGCTGAGATGGGAGGATCACACATTTGAGGCCAGCCCAGATACAGAACCAACTGAATTTGTTGATTATATCTGCAGGATTAAGGAATGGGGGAGATTTATGGCTTAGGTAAATGGGAGAATGATGGTATCGTTTGTCAAAATGGAGATCTCAGGAGGAAAAGCAGGTTGAGCAAGGAAGGTACTTAGCTTAATTTTAAACATGTTGAGTCTGAAGTGTACATGGATGTCAAACTGAAGGTGTCTACTACATAGTTTAACAAAGCAGTCTAGAACTCAGGAGAGGGATCTATGCGGGAGTCATCCGAATAATTGATCCTCTGGAAGTGAAGGACTATAGGCCCTTCATAGACATAGATGAGATCCCCAAGACAGAAGATATGGAGAAAGAAAAGAAGAGGACCTACTATGGAACCCTATGAAAATGCCAACATTTAAAAAGTAAGAAAAGAAGCTGGGCGTGGTGGCGCACGCTTGTAATCCCAGTACTTGGGAGGCAGAGACTGGAGGATCTGGGTTTGCGGCCAGCCTTAGCTACTTAGTGAGGCCCTCTGCAACTTCGTGAGACCTGGCTTCAAAATAAAGTATAAAAAATAGGGCCAGGAGTGTAGCTCGGAGGTAAAACGCCCCTGGGCTCAATCCCCGGTACTGCAAAAAAAAAAAAAAAAAAAAAAAAAAAGTAAGAAAAGAGCCAGGTGCAGTGGTGTACTCCTGTAATCCCAACTACTCAGGAGGCTGAGGCAGGAACATCGCAAATTGGAGGCCAGCCTGGGCACCTTGGCAAGATCCTGTCTTAAAATAAAATATAAAGGGCTGAAAATTTAGCTCAGTGGTAGAGTGCATGCCTCGCACTTGCCTAACACTTTTTTGGTGTTAAAAAAAAAAGGAAAGGAAAGAAAGATACAGGGGAAGAGTATCCGGAGAGAGAGGAGAACCAAGAACAAGGAGCTTCAGAAGCCAAGGGAGGAAATACCACCAGTATTAAATGCTAGAGAGAGGTTTAAGCTGGGCGTGGTGGCGCACACTTGTAATCCCAGTACTTGGGAGGCTAAGACAGGAGGGTCACAGGTTCGAGGACAGCCTCAGCTACTTAGTGAGACCCTGTTTCAAAATAAAGAATAAAAAGTAGGGCTGGAGGTCTAGCTCAGAGGTAGAATGCCCCTGGGTTCAATTCCCAGGACCACAAAAAAAAAAAAAAGAAAGAAAGAAAAAAAGAGAGAGAGGTTTTTTTAAAAAAATAAGGGCTGAAAGGTCCTTGGATTTAGCGGCAGGGAGGCCACTGGCGTGTGGCAAGGACTGTATTGTAGAAGGGGCACAGTGACCAGGCTGCAGTGAACTGAGGAGTGGATGAGAGCAGCGGAGGCAGCTTGAGGAAGTTCTGGTAGATACGAAGGACTAAAGGGCAAATAGGGAAGGAAAATAAAGATACTGGGAAGAGTATTTATTTATTTATTTATTTATTTGGTGTGGTTCTGGGGATTGAACCCAGGGGCATTCTACCTCTGAGCTATACCCCCAGCCCTGTTTTTTATTCTTATTTTGAAAGAGGGTCTCACTAGGTTGATGAGAGTCTCACTACTTGCTGAGGCTGTCCTCGAACCTGTGATCCTCCTGTCTCAGGCTCCCAAGTACTGGGATTATAAGCGTGTGCCACCACACCTGGTGGAAGAGAGTTTTTAAATTCATGGTCTGTGAGGTTATAGGGGAAAAGGAAATACAGAATCCCAGACTCTTTTAGCCTTCTTCAAATTATGTGGTATCATCATCCATCAACTGTTCCCCCCAAACAGCATGGAGAGATTCTGGAGTTTTCTCTTTTCCTTGGTTTGCATGTCCAATCCATGAGGAATTCAGGTCAACTCTACCTCCAAACCATTTCCAAACTTCTATCTCCATTGCTACCACCGTAGTACAAACTGTCATCTCCCTTCTGTGTTCCTACGACAGCTTCCTCAGGGGTTTTCCTGTTTCCATGCTTGTCCCTGTTCTCCACGGCACAGCTAGAGACCAATCATACATCACACAGCATAGTCAAATCATGTTGCTTCTCTTACAATCCTTCCGTCTTTGGATTCACTTGAAATAAAGTCCAGATTCCTCTCCCAGCCTACTAAGCCCTATGTGGCGCGTGTGTGTGTGTGTGTGTGTGTGTGTGTGTGTGTGTGTGTGTGTATGTGTGTAGAATGCCCCCAAGGGATTGTAGAATGTGGATTGTGTGTGTCTGTAGAATGCTCCCAGCTACACCCTAACCCTATTTCATTTTTTACTTTGAAACAGGGTGTTGTAGTTTGATATAAAATGTCCCCTAAAGAGCTCATTTATTAATATTCAGGGTTGAAATAATTGAGTCATGAGGGTTGTAATCTCAGAAGTGGATAAATCCATTGTAATGGATTTACCAGGTACTGGGTACCTGGGTGGTACCCAGTAGATCTGTCAGGTGTGGCTAGAGGAGGTGATCCCTGGGGGTGTGGCCTTGGAGATTATATATATGGTTTCTCTTCCTCCTGCTGGCTCTCTTGCTTCCAGCCTCCATGATGTGAGCATAGTCCACATGCTCTCCCTTTCTCCACTTCCTGTCACCATGCCCTGAGATCCGCGGTCCCTGGCCTCACACAGACTGAACCTGAAACTGTAAGAAAATAAATCTTCTTTCCTCTAAATTAACAGGTCAATCTTTAGGTTATAGCTGCAAGAATGCTGACCATAACACAGAGTCTCACTAAGTTGCAGAGGGCCTCACTGAGTTGCTGAGGCTGGCTTTGAACCTGCGATTCTCCTGTCTCAGCCTCCCAAGTACTGGGATTTCAGGCGTGCACCACCACGCCCAGCTTCAGACCACCTCTTCGACTTTATCTCCCACCACCCTCCCTAACTCCAGTCACACCGGACTTCTTTCTATTCCTCAAACACACGGTGTTTGCTCTTGTTGTAAAGGACTTGTTTTTCCTGGAATACTCTTCGGGCCTTGTGATCTTTGTTTAAATGTCATCTTCCTCAAAGAGGCCCTTCCTGGCCACTCCACCTAAAGTACCCTTCTCTGTCCGCCTTTCCAACCACCTGACATACTTTTTCATAGTAACTGAACTTTATTACTGAAACTTTATTACTGATTGTATTTATTGCTTACAGCCCAGTACTCCTCTAAAATAGAAACCCAGTGAGGATTCCTGGTACACAGTACACACTTAAAAATGTCTACTGGATGTTTGTAAAAGGAAATGAGAGAAGCAGCAGATTTGTAGAAATTAAAAGTATCAAGCCGGGTGTGGTGGCGCATGCTTGTAATCCCAGTACTTGGGAGGCTGAGACAGGAGAATCACAGGTTCAAAGCCAGCCTCAGCTACTTAGTGAGACCTCCACAACTTAGTGAGACCCTGTTTCAAAATAAAGAATAAAAAATAGGGCTGGGGGTGTAGCTTGGAAGTAGAATGCCCCTGGGTTCAATCCCCAGTACTGCAAAAAAAAAAAAAGAAATTAAAAGCATCAGGAATCAGAGTTTGGTATATTAAGGAGTGGCCAGTGACAATGGATTACGAGGTTTTAAGATTTCAGAAGTGGGCAGGGCACAGTGGCCCAAGCCTGTATTCCCAGTACTTGGGAGGCTGAGACAGGAGGATAGCAGGTTTGAGGCCAGCCCCAGCAACTTAGCAAGACCCTGTTTCAAAACTTAAAAAATAAATAAAAACGGCTGAAGGTGTAGCTCAAGAGGTAGAATGCCTATGGGTTCAATCCCAGTACCACAAAAATAAAATTATTAAAATAAAATAAAATAGGGATGGAGGTATAACTCAGAGGTAGAAAGCCCCTGGGTACAATCTCTGGTACCAAAAAAAAAAAATCAGAAGTGGAAGAGTTACTAGCTATGCGACCCTGGACAATCACCAAGTGTCACTTTGTCATTAGTAAGAGTACACGCCTCACTGGTCTGTTGGAAAACGACATGAAATAGCAGAGGTAGAGGCATAAGGTGGTCTTGTCAAGCTAGTTTCAGGAAATCAGGATTTCTGCAACTCTAGTCATAACCTCTATATGTGGGCCCCCAGTACGGAGTTAGCCTTTGCTAAGAATTTATTATTGGAATGAAAAATTGAGAAAATTATAACTTTAAAACTACCAGGATATCAGATAGAACGTAGAAATTCAATTATTTAAGGAAAAAACATGGCACTTCCAAGAAATCAATAAGAAAAATATCAAACACCCTGGAATATTGGACAAAGGGCATAACAGATTACAGTCATGTAATGGATCTTTTTTTTTTTTTGCGGTACTGGGGATTGAACCCAGGGGCGTTCTACCTCCGAGCTACACCCCCGGCCCTATTTTTTATACTTTATTTTGAAACCGGGTCTCACGAAGTTGCGGAGGGCCTCCCTAAGTAGCTGAGGCTGGCGTGAACCCGGATCTTCAGGTCTCCGCCTCCCAAGTACTGGGATTACAAGCGTGCGCCACCACGCCTGGCACAAATGGATCTTAAAAGATGTAAAACTGCTCACCTTTTTGCATAACAAGATATGCACATTACAACTGTAAAGAGATCTTGTTTATATATCGGGTTGACAAAAATCCTAAAGCTTAATAACATACTTGGCTGGCCAGACTGGGAAGTAGGCATGATCTTACACAGTCAGTGGGAGGGAAAGTTGGTACAAATTCTGTGGAGGGTAACCTAAAAATATTTATCACATTTTTAAATGCAACACCTTTGACCTAGCAATTCTACTTTTATGTATTTATCCAATAGACTTACACATATATTACTTACACATATATTATACATATATTAAATGACTCTTCTAGGACCTTCACTGAAGCATTATTTAGAGTTGTTAAAGACTGAAAACAGCCATCAGTAGAGAAGTGGTTGGATCAATTATGGTAGAGCTGTACAAGTGAAAGGTAGGTGCTGATAAGATCTGTGAGGTGCTTCTAGGCATACTGATGTGAAAAGATCTCCACAATCCATTACCAAGTAGAAAGTTAAGAACAACATCTGTACTTTGCTGGCATTGTGTTTCTTTTTGAAAGATTTACATTTTTTGGTCCCACACATGTCAAATAGATCAGGCCAAGGGCATATGTGGAGAGACCAGTTGAAGGGCACTTCAGTGTGAGAGATGATGGCTGCCCAGGTCAAGGCAGTGGCATGCAAAAGAAGATAAATGATCAAACAGAGCTATTTTAAAGCACTTGCCAGGAGTGGTGGCGCACTTGTAATCCCAGTACTTGGGAGGCTGAGGCCAGAGGATCATAGGTTCGCGGCCAGCCTCAGCTACTTAGTGAGGCCCTCCGCAACTTAGTGAGACCCTGTTTCAAAACAAAGAATAAAAAAATAGGACTGGGAGTGTAGCTTGGAAGTAGAATGCCCCTGGGTCCAATCCCCAGTACCACACACACACACAAAAATAAAGAACTTAATGATTGATTGGAGATGGTTGGTTATGGAGAAAGAAATATCGTCACAGTGGATTTGAGACTTCTTCCAAGATGGGACACATGGACAGAGGTATCAGTTACCTAGGTGGGGAATCCTGGGACAGTCACAGAATCACAGGGGAAGATCAGAAGTTCTGTCTGAGTGGAGCTGTTCACCACAGACTTGCAGATATTGGTCTAATGCTCAGAAGACTTGCTGGCACTGGATTGATGACTTTGGAAGATTACCTAGGGAGGACAGATAGAATCAAAAGAAAATGGTACCAGGACTAAGCTCTGATCATGTAGAGATTGGATAGAAAAGAAAGAGCTGGGAGTGGAGACTGAAAATCAGAAACCAGAGAAATAAAATCAGAAGACAACAGAGCCATAGAAGCCAAGAGTGTTACGGAGGATCAACCTGTTGTTCCATGCGGCCAAAGGTCAAGAAAGATCATTACAACCTGTTTATCTTATAAACTCTAAACTCCATGAGCCAACTTATTTATGTATTTATTTATTGTGATTAGGAACACTCTATCTTTGAGCTACATCCCCAGCCCCATTTTATGTTTTTATTTTGAAACAGGGTATCACTAAGTTGCTGAGGGCCTTTCGCTAGGTTGCTGAGGTTAGCCTCGAACCTGTGATCCTCCTGTCTCAGGCTCCCAAGTACTGGGGTTATAGGCATGTGCCATCACACCTGGCCTATTTTATTTATTTTGTATCCCAGGCCCTTACCCTGTACCTTGCATATAATAAGTGACTAGTAAACTTTTGTTAAACTGGGGAAAGAAACAAAGATACACAGAAAGAAAGGCAGTAGAATTTATGAAAATAAACAAATGAAACAGATTTCTTTGAAGTTACTGCAAACCAAACTGGATCTTAGGAAACATAAGGGAATTCTGTGCCCTTTCTTTTGCTTTTGAGCTAACACGTGGATTGAGCATTCACAGCACCAGGTTGCCACGATGTTAAGAGTCTTTCAAAAACATTTGGATAAGTAATACCTGCGTACGGTCAATCTGAGTCATTTTATCTTTATTTGGGTCCTGGATGATGAGGATAAAGCAATTTGCTTTCCCTGGTCTCTGTGATCCCATCACACCAGCCTCCATTCGTTGATGGGATCTGGGGAATCCATTTGAGTGCCATCGAAGCCATTCCTGGGACGCCCAGCCTGTTGCCCATCAAAGGGAAAGATGACTTTTGGAAGGAAGAGACTTCTAATCTCTTCAAACAGCTGGCTTCTCAGTTATCATTTCTTTTTTTGTTTTGTTTTGTTTTTGCGGTGCTGGGGATTGAACCCAGGGGCATTCTACCTCCAAGCTACATCCATAGCCCCCTTTTTTTTTTTTTTTTTTGGTACTGGGGATTGAACTCGGGCATTCTACCTCCGAGCTACACCCCTAGCCCTGCTTTTTATTTTTTATTTTGAAACAGGGTCTCACCAAGTTGTGGAGGGCCTCACTAAGTAGCTAAGGCTGGCCACGAACTTGCAATCCTCTTGTCTCAGCCTCCCAAGTACTGGGATTACAAGCGTGCGCCACCATACCTAGCTTCAGTTATCGTTTCTGCATAAAGTTGTTGCTGCTATCGAGGGAAACTGTAGAGAGGAATATCCCAGAGCGAGGGGTTGACTTTGTTCTGAGAACATGGAAATCTCCTACAAATCAAGAGTGTCCTTGAATTAGAAATTTTAGAAACTAAAATAATAGATGTACTTTAAAAATACGCCGGGCGTGGTGGCGCACACTTGTAATCCCAGTACTTGGGAGGCTGAGACAGGAGGATCGCAGGTTCGTGGCCAGCCTCAGCTACTTAGTGAGGCCCTCCGCAACTTAGTGAGACCCTGTTTCAAAAAAAGAATAAAAAATAGGGCTGGGGGTGGAGCTCGGAGGTAGAATGCCCCTGGGTTCAATCCCCAGTGCCACACAAAAAAAAAACTAAAAATATTGTGACATCCTGTATTATTTAATTATATCAGGGGACAGCAAACATTTTCTATGAAGATCCAGACAGGAAATACTTTAGGCTTTTCTGGCCATTCAGTCTCTGTCCCAATTATGCCATTCTGCCATTGTAGTGAGAAAGTAGCCATAGAAAATATATAAATGTATGGGTAGGTTTGTATTTCAATAAAACTTTATCTATAGACACTGAAATTTGAATTTTGCATAATTTCCCCATGCTATGAAATACTTTTTTTAAAATTTTTTCCAATCATTTAATAATGTGAAAAACAATCTTAGCTCACAGATCGTACAAAACAGGATGTGAGCTGGATTTGGCCTATAGGCAGTATTTTGGCAACCTCTAATTTAGACAAACATGACAGTCATATTATGAGAATCATGTTTAGATTTGGACTTCTAAAGAAAATATTTTACATATATATTTATATCAAATTTACTTGAACATATGAGCACATTTGCATATGTCAGACTTAATTTGATAATGAAGTATGTCACTTCAGTTGAGTATTCAGTGAACACTTTGCTCCTTCTCTTCCTTGTAAGGCACGTATTCATGAATGTAGTATAGTTATGCACCACATAACAACATTTCAGTCAATGACAGACTGCATATATGATGGTGGACCTAGAAGATTATAATGGAGCTGAAAAACTCCTATTGCCTAGTGATGTTGTAGCCATGAGAATACTGTAGCCCAACATATTACTCCCAGATGCCAGTATAAACAAACCTACCGTACTGCCAAATACAAGTATAGCACATACAATTATGTATAGTGTACAATACTCCAGTGACAAGCAATTATGTTATTGGTTTATGTACTTACTATACTTTTATTATTTTAGAGTGTATTCCATTATTTATTTTTAAAGTTACTGTAAAATGGCCGGGCATGGTGGCGCACACCTGTAATCCTAGTACTTAGGAGGCTGAGACAGGAGGATCACAGGTTTGAGGACAGTCTCAGCAAGTAGTGAGATGCTCATCAACCTAGCGAGACCCTGTTTCAAAAATAAAAATAATCTGGGCGTGGTGGCGCACGCTTGTAATCCTAGTACTTTGGGAGGCGGAGACCAGAGGATCCGGGTTCGCGGCCAGCCTCAGCTCTCTCTCTCTCTTTCTCTCTCTCTCTCTCTCTCTCCCTGTCTCTCTCTCTCTCTCTGTACCTAGTGAGGCCCTCCGCAACTTCGTGAGACCCGGTTTCAAAATAAAGTATAAAAAAATAGGGCCGGGGGTGTAGCGTGGAGGTAGAACGCCCCTGGGTTCAATTCCCGGTACCGCAAAATAAATAAATAAATAAATAAATAAAAATAAAAATAAAAATAAAAATAAAAATAAAATGGGGCTGGGGGTGTAGCTTGGAGGTAGAATGCCCCTGGTTTCAATTCCCAGTGCAAATAAATAAATAAATAAATAAATAAATACTGTAAAATAGTATGCCATGTTACACCAGCACCACCTCTCATACATCTTTTTCTCTTGTGCTTGAATTCGTTTTTTTCTTTTGTTTATCATGACCCTAAGAGCATTAGGCTATATAAACACAGCCACGGGCCCAGGTGTATTGTAGGCTATATCATGTATAAATTTGCCTAAGTACTCTACAATGTTTGCAAAATGACAAACTCACCCATTATTAAAGCAACTCATGACTGTGTTTTTGTAGAACAAACTGAAGAATTCTTACAAATTGACTTTATAAATACCCAAATCAAGAAAGGACACAGTAGTGCTAACCACATTTTGAACCACATTATTTCATTAAGTATGTATTAGTGATCTCCTTTTTAGTGCAATACAGGATATTATGGAGTTAGAGATAGAGGATAGATAGGTCATTGATAGGTAGGTAGGTAGAGATGAAAAAATCTAGTGGCCGATAAGTTCAGTGGGAATTGTTTGGGGGTGTCACTATGTAAATGTAGTTATTTGAAGCAAACAGATAGGCAGTCAGAAAAGACCAAGTTTAAATCTGAGCTCTTTTGCATCCCAGCTGTGTGACCTTGGGCTGATTATATAAACCATATAAGCTTCAGTTTCCTCTTTTTAAGATGGAGATAATAATAAGTACCTCTGAAGGAGCTTGCAGGAATTAAATAAGGCAGTGTATGTAAATCAGCTAGCTTGGTACCTGGGACATGGTAAGCGATCAATAAATCATAGTTCTTGTTGTATTGCAGCAGTATGAGGGTATAGAACTTGTTTACACGAAGCACACAATCAGGGGCAGATCAGAGTCATCTTGTCAGTCATGAGGTCACGGGCACATATGGAAACCCACAAACCTGAGGTTTGACACCTGGTCAAGAACATCTGGGAGGAAATAAGAGCAGAAGTGACATTATCACGGGAACACTTAAAAGGCACTCGGCCAGCTATCTTCCCAACAACCAGCTGCTGGATTGCCTAAGACGCTCCACCTGTACTTTCAGCTCCCCAGCCTACCCAGTTCTTTTTTTTGGGGAGGGATAATGGGGATGGAACCCAGGGGCATTCTACCTCCGGGCTACACCCCCAGCCCTATTTTTATTCTTTATTTTGAAACAGGGTCTCACTAAGTTGCAGAGGGCCTCACTAAATAGCTGAGGCTGGGCGCGAACCCGGTCCTCCGGTCTCAGCCTCCCAAGTACTGAGACTATAAGCTTGCACCACCATGCCCGGCTACCCAGTCCTTAAATACCAGTTCTAACTGGGAGAAAATTCATCATGGGTATCAGCGCTGCACCCTTGCTTCCTTTCGGTTGGGTCAGCTGTGAGCCTCAGACACCTGAAGGTCCCTCCTCCTGTCCCCCCCAGCCCTCTGTTTTCCCAGTTCTGGACTTCTACTCCTCTCTGGCCATTGTGCCTTGTATCCCTCTCTCCCCTTAGATGTGGGTCCCTGTCCTGTGCCCTAGCTTTCTTCACTATGATTCTGATACCTTGTTTAGCTCAGCTCCCTGTTTAGCTCAGTTCTCTTCCCCAGGGGGCTGCCCACACCCCTGCTACGATCTCCTTAAACCATGGGACTCAGATGCCTTGCCCTTCATGGATAACCCACTGCCGGAGAAAGGCTGGACTACTTGGTACTAACCGCTTCCTGGGTTTTGCCATGGTGTGAGACACCAGGTCTTGCACAGCCTGGCTTCCTTAATCTGGGCCAGCTTCTCCATTGGCAGCCCATGCCCTGGGGAGCACTGGCACCCCAGTCTTGGCTCACGCCCTCTCTCTACTGGCCAGTGTTGTCAACTAGTTCTAGCATGCCTTATGATCCTGTTATGGCAACATCAATAATGCTTTCCCAATACAAATGACAAAATCATTGGCACAGGGGCACACTGTCGGGGTAATGGAGAACCTCAATTGATCTGACATCAGCTGACAATATGATTCTGCTGAGAAGTGAGCATCAAATAGAGCTGGCACAACTCGAACTTAAACTAATGGCTTACTGAAGAGGTACCATTCCGTGCCTAATTCTAATCAGCTAAGAAGAATGTGTTAGTGAAGTGGAAGTGACAAACAACTTAAAATAAGTGACCACGGTACCCTTAAAATTATAGCAGCCAGAGAAGGCAACTCTGCACTCACTAACCCAACACGAGGAAGACGAGAGAGTGAACAGATCGCATGGGCGTGGGACTCGTCTGCTCAGGAACTAGGAAATAAAGCTCAAGAGGACTTTATTTTTTACTTGAAATGTATATTCTTGTAGAAACAGTAAGTACAATGAAGAAAAGGGGAGCATCTTAAAATATATACATATCAACACGGTTGCTAAAGAGGCATTCTGATAAAGCTTGTATTTTTGAAGGATGTCTACAAAAGGCTGGAGAAGGGGTATACAGTAGTCCTTCCTTATCTGTAGGGAGGTTCCATCCCAAAACCCCCAGTGGGTACCTGAAACCACAGATGGTATCAAACCCATAGAGACTATTTTTTCTTATACATATATA
Source organism: Glis glis (assembly GCA_004027185.1). Taxonomy (NCBI): domain Eukaryota; kingdom Metazoa; phylum Chordata; class Mammalia; order Rodentia; family Gliridae; genus Glis; species Glis glis. Next base: position 14,609 of record PVJS01019529.1, on the reverse strand, counting down.
CCTATGATAAAGTTTAATTTATAAATTAGGCACCGTGTGAGATTCATAGCAATAACTAAAATAGACTAATTATAATAAGATATTTAAGATATTGTTAGAAAAGTTCTTCAAAACTTAGAATTGTTTATTTCTGGAATTTTCCATGTAACATTTTCAGACTATGGTTGACTAAAGGTCACTGAAACCACAGAAAGCGAAACCTCAGATAGGGGTAATTACTGTGTAAGAAGGGCACAGAGTTAGCCGGGCAAGATGGCGTACACCTGTAATCCCAGTACTTGGGAGGCTGAGACAGTAGGGTCGCAGGTTTGAGGCCAGCCTCAGCAACTTAGTGAGGCCCTCAGTAACTTAGTGAGACCCTGTTTCAACTAAAAAATAAAATAGGGCTGGGAGGTGTAGCTCAGAGGTAGAACCCCCTGGGTTCAATCCCTAGTACCGCCAAAAAAAAGAGGGGGCTCAGGGTAATGAGAATAAAGCCATAAAAGAGCTAATGTAATGTCCAAAGGCCACTAAAATCTGGGAAAAGTATTGAAGACAATGAATGGTGTTTTTTAAGTTTGTTTTTGTTTATGTTTATAGTAATAATAATAATGAAGAAGGGGTAGGACAAGGAATGGTCCAAATAACCAGAGAAGAAGGTAGCTGCGAGCCAAGACTTTTACCAGAATGTAGTCAGGGAACAATTGGAATTGCTGTCTATTTTGATTCCATCTTTGGAGCCCATATCAGAGAACCTTTAGATAGCTGATCATGGAGGGAATTGTTCCAAGCACGTATGATCAGACCTCTAGACCTATGATGTGTCCAGGTGGGCCATGTGCACCTTGAGCATAAACGGAAGAGACCATGTCTTTACGTGGGTTGAGCTGTATACTAGTATTATCAGTGATGAGACAAAGGGGGGTTTGAATGGCAGAGCATTTGTCATTTTCTATTAAAAACAATGCTCTTGACACTTAAAAGATAGTTGCCCTCTCACAAGCATCCCATCTTTCCCTAGCCGCTCCTTCCAGTAAGGTAGGTGGCCTTGAAGTCCTAGGAAAGCGGACACCACCTTCATATCCAGGGGGCAGGGTATGTGGCCGCTGCTAAGCTAGTCAGCGGATGGCATCCCTTCAGCCTGAGTGACTTACTCAGGAATGGTCATGGGACCTAAGTCAGTTCCATCAAAGAGAATGTGGGGGCTTTTGCTGGGAATGCTAGGTCAAACATGGTTTCCTTCTGGAACTGAATGTGGAACCAGGAAACCCTGAGCATTCTTGGCTAGGGAACGACAAGGGGAGAGGCTGTTGAGAACAGAGGTGTTACCAGGGGCTAAAGCAAAGAAATGAAGAAGGAACTTTCAGGTCCTGTCCATAGTGCGTGGAGAAAACTACCTGACCAAGCCTGGCCTGATGTCTTTGAACTTTTCACTTACGGAAACCGGTAAATTCTATTTGTTGGTTCAGACACTTTAAGTTTAGAGTTTCTCTTTCTTGAAATCAAAGCATCTTCTCTGATTCAAAAGGATGGAAGACCAAGGCTAAGAAGGAATAGACTACAGTTCAGATGGATTATTGACCCAATCAAGAGAAGATATGTTGAGATCAAAGTGGTTTAGGCATTGCTTAACTTTTGGTCCATGAACAAAAACATGAAGGCTTATGGTTTCTAAAGGAAAAATATTGATACATCTGATTACTTGGTATTTTTAAACTTATTAGACAAAACAGCATCGCAAACAAAATAAAAAATAAATAAAAGATTCAAGGACCTTACAGATAGATATGACAAGGGGTAGTCTCCATAATACATAAAAAGATCTTACACAATTATAAGAAAAAGATAACATCTCAAAAGAATAATTAAAGAACATGAAAAGGCAAAAACAGAAAAGAGAAATTTAAGTGGTCAATGAAAATTAAAAAGGTTAAGTCTCAATGGTAATTAAGAAAATGCAAATTTAAGTTAAAGCCTGGGCTGGAGCCAAGCATGGTGGCACACACACCTATAATCCCAGTACTTGAGAAACTGAGACAGGAGGATCACGAGTTCAAGGACAGACTCAGCAACTTAGTGGGACCCTGTTTCAAAATAAAAAGGGCTGGGAGTACAGCTCAGTTGTAGAGTGCCCCTGGGTTCCACCCCAGTATGGGGTTGGGGGAACCAGATGCCTTTGCGCTTTGTGTGTGTGTGTGTGTGTGGTTGTGGTGCTAGGGATGGAGCCCAGGGACACGCCCATGCTGGGCAAATATTCAACCTCTGAGCTATGTCTCCTGCCCCTGCCCCTTTTTTTCTTTTTTGATGGTACTGTGGATTGAACCCAGAGGCAGTCTACCTCTGAGCTATACCCACAGCCCTTTTTATCTTTTGTTTTGAAACAGGGTCTCACTAGGTTACTGAGAGTCTCACTACATTGCTGAGGCTAGTCTTAAACCTGAGATCCTCCTGTCTCAGCCTCCCAAGTACTGGAATTACAGGTGAGTGCCACCGTGTCCAGTTCCCCTGCTCTTTTGAGACCTGGTCTTGCTAAATTGCCCAGGCTGGCCTCCTGCCTCAACCTTTGGAATCACTGGAATTACAGGCTTGTGTTAATGTGCCCAGTCAGTGCAACATTCTTTATAGTCCTGAATACTTAGAAATATCCTAACTGTCCAAAAAGAATTACTGCGTAATTTTTGGTATATTCCCATGATGAAATGTATGTATCCAGTAATCAGCGGGTTTTGGAAGATATCATGGCATCAGAAAATGTTGGTCATTTATTTTTAAATATATTTTCTCAGAGGGGAAAAAAAAGATGAGACAGACAGTAAAATATTAAGCGATAATATCTTAGTAATGGAAATGAATTGATTTTATTTTTTTGATTTTATCAAATGAATTGATTCTTCATGACTTCTGTATATCCTAAATCTAACTTAGTAGCTATGTATGCACTTATAGTCAGAATAAAGAAAAAGTTTAAGGGGCTGGGAGTTTAGTTCAGTGGTAGAGTGTTTGCCTAGCATATACAAGGCCCTGGATTCAATCCGCAGCACTACAAAAAAGAAAAGAAAAAAATTTCTAGATGAAATGGTAGCCCAAGGTGAATGATGGCAGGATAAATTTAAATGAGATTTAAATTTAGATGAGATTCATTCAAATTTAAATGAGATTCAAACCTTCTGATCCATATAAACTACATCTAGGGATACAAAAACTACTTGCGGATATGATCATAGACACGTTGTGAAGAATCACTGACGAGAGAAGTACCACATGCCTGGGGATGGGCAACTGTGCCAATTCTTAAAAGGGGAAACCTACACACACTATTAGTTTGCTTAGGAAAAGAAAGTTGTTAATAAGAGCCAGCATGGGTTCACTTAAGTACCTGCAAACTACCCTCATTTCTTCATCTCCATGTGCTTTACTCCATGCAATCCTCATTCCAGACCTCCAAAGTATGTGTCTTTATTATTTCTATTATACAGAAGCCATATATGTCAAATGATTTGCCCAAAATCCTATAGCTAGTTTGTTTTTTTTTTTTTTTGCGGTACTGGGGATTGAACCCAGGGGCATTCTACCTCCGAGCTACACCTCCAGCCCTATTTGTTGTTCTTTATTTTGAAACAGGGTCTCACTAAGTTGCAGAGGGCCTTACTAATTACGTGAGGCTGGCCACCCAGATCCTCCGGTCTCAGCCTCCCAAGTACTGGGATTACAAGCATGGGCCACCATGCCCGACTGTTTTTTGTTTTTGTAGATAAGGTTACCAGGTCCGAGAGTAGAGACGTATTTGTCATACCTGGTACTGGACAGAGATTTTCATGGGATCTTGATGGGCAATATAATAGAACATAGAACAATATCATACAGTATAATTAGCACATGAAATTATTGTATGCCAATGTATGGATTAATAGGACATGGCTTACCTGGAGGTATCTAACTGGCAATAATAACAAAACCACTTACTGTGTACCAACTGGGTGCGAGGTTCTGTGCAGAAGCATTTTCTATCCATCATCTCAGTTAATCTCTCCCAACATCTGGGGGGAAGCAGATACTCTTCTCCCCGTTTTACAAATGAGTAAACCAAAGCTCAGACTGGTTCATGAGCTTACTCCTGACTACATAGTAAGTAGAGGAGCTGGGATCCAGTCACAGAACATCTGGATTTAGAACCCATAAGCTTAACTATTATGCTAAAGTGTCTTCTTTGGTTCTCAGCTCCTGTTACACTCAACCTCTTTTTTCCTTTTTACTAAAAGGAAGTTTTATTAATCTTAAGTAACAACTCAAAAGGCAAACTTCTGGTATGAATACAAAACTGAGAGAATGGGAGAAAAGAAAGGCAAGAAAACCAAAATTTATGAAGCATTTATATTACACTCAATAGAAGTATTGCCCGGCCTTTGTTTCAGCCTCAGAACCACTTTGCAATGTAGATAGGATTATCCCTGTTTTCAGTGATAAGCAGATGGAGACTGAAGAGGTCGTATGACACATTCAAAGTCAATGGGCTACCTAACAAAACCAGAATTTGAATTTGAATGTAGATCTGCCTGACTCCTAAGCCTTTGCTCTTTTTACTACTGGCTAATAAAAAACAAATGTAAAAATATAACATTTAGTGAGAAAAATATGTAAAATCCTGCAATTGGCTTTAAAAAGTCGATTGTGTAAATGTGAGATTTGGGAGACCTCATTTGTCAAAGTTTCAAATGCAAAAGATCGCAGAATCTGGGTTGATTGTGAAGGAAGGGCCAGGAGTCAGCAATGTGGCTGTCAGAAGACTCATAGAAGCTCAGGTGGTGTGACTGCAGGGACTGTCCTGGACAGGGAGAGACAGGATGGGACAATTGTGATTAACTCTGAATGCTGTATTTTAGACTAGACTGGATATATGGAGGAAAGCAGCCAGCTGGTAATAAAATACATACATACATATACACATTCATATATGTGTATAAAGACTGGATTATTCACAATCGTGAAGCAAGTGGGAAGTCCCCAAGGGGGACTGAAGAATCATCTTTGGTTACCTTAACGGCTGCTATGTAGAAGAAATTCTTCTTGCATCCTGTATGGCTCCAAAGGACAGAGAGCTGTAGTTAGAAGGAGGCAACTTTGGGCCAATGAATGAAAAGTTAAAAAAAATATATATTTCTTTGAGCACCAAAATGCTGAGCTTGCTACTTTGGACATAGCAGGTGCTCAACGAATATAGGTTGAACCGAATTGGATGTCCTGCTGTGCAAACACTCAAGAGGTTGTCTTAGAGCTTGAAGCTAGATGGCCACCTCTTGTAGTCAAGACTACCATCCCTACACCTGGCTGTCCTCCACCTTCTTCCCACCATTACCTGCCCCCAACCCCCACTTCAAAAGGAGGCTTCACTCAGCTCATCGCAGGCTGACTTGTAGGTTCATCACATCTCCCATTTACCTTACTGTACCCCTCATCCTTCCCAAGGGAGTATTGATCATTTCTCTACTTACAGACCTCACTCGGTCCCATTTTCATGCCACCTCTTGAAGGTTCCTTTTCAGTCCCCTCCCCTGCCTCATTCTCTGACAGCGCCTGGCTGCTTTCGCTCAGGGCTCTAAGCTTGGCACTCATCCCCAGGATATCCCATCCACCATGAAGACATATGTGAATCTCTGCATTTGGTGCAGACCTCCCTCCTCATCTGCAGACCTGTCATTCTTCCCACTGGACATCCTGCCATCACCTCAAGCTTAAAGTGCTACTGGCCATCCCCTGCCCTGGCTCTTCTTCCTGCATAGCACAAGGTCATTCCGCTTTAACCATGGCCTCTCCCCCCATCCAGAACCTCTATCTAATTGGTAACTGTGTCCTCTATGCTACTTCTAAATTTCCCCTGGATTTGTCACTTTTATTTTGTAGTGTCAGGGATTGCATCTGAGTTTTATCAATGAGCTATACCCCCAGCCTTTTATTTTATTTTATTTTTTAATTTTGAGACATGGTCTCCCTATGTTGCCCCAGCTGGCTCCAACTTGCGATCCTCCTGCCTCAGCCTTCCAAATAGCTAGAATTACAGGCATACGCCACCATCCCCGGCTTGTCACCGTGTTTCATCCCACTATTGCTATGGTGATTCAGATCTTAATCCCGTGTGTGTGTGTGTGTGTGTGTGTGTGTGTGTGTGTGTGTTTGCTGGAGATTGAACCGAGGGGCATGCTACCTCCAAGCTACACCCTCAGCCCTATTTTATTTTGCGGTACCTGGGATTGAACCCAGGGGCGTTCTACCTCCACGCTACACCCCCGGCCCTATTTTTTTTTTATACTTTATTTTGAAACCGGGTCTCACGAAGTTGCGGAGGGCCTCACTAAGTAGAGAGAGAGAGAGAGAGACAGGGGGGGGAGAGAGACAGAGAGAGAGAGAGAGAGAGAGAGAGAGACAGGGAGAGAGAGAGAGCTGAGGCTGGCCACGAACCTGGATCCTCCGGTCTCCGCCTCCCAAAGTACTGGGATTACAAGCGTGCGCCACCACGCCCGGCTCCTATTTTATTTTGAAACAGGATCTCACTAAGTTACTGTGTGCTGGCCTTGAACCTGAGATCCTCCTGTCTCAGCCTCCCAAGTACTGGGCTCTTAATCTCTTCTTCAGGCTATTACCGTGGCTTTCTAACTGCCTTTCCTGGCTCCATCCCCCCCTTACTCCAGCTCAGCCTTCATCTTTCTACTACAGTTTTTATTTTTACCTTTTAAATATGAATGATCATCTCTTCCCCCTCTTTAAGGACCTCTGATGAGTACTTCCTGTCTTTAGCCTGATGTTCAGATCCCTTAGCTGTAAATCAAAGTTCCTCAAAAGACAGCTCTAACCACACTACCCGTCATTTCCAGCCCTCACCAGATGTCTCCCTTTCTTCTGAACACTTTTCCTTTCCACACCTTTGTGCCTTTTCTCATCCTATTCCCCTTGGGGGGAAAAAAAGCCACTCTTCTCCTGTTGGCCAACTCATCTTTTCCTTCAGTGCCCAACCCAAACTTTAGCACCTTGAGGAAAAGAAGCCCCCTTCCACTTCCAGGTCAGGAGTTCAGGGAGAGAGAGATGGCATTTATTTATTTATTTACTTTTGGTACTGGGGATTGAACCCAGAGGCATTCTACCTCCAAGCTACACCCCCAGCCATATTTTATTTTTATTTTGAAACAGGGTCTCAGTAGGTTGAGAGTCTCACTACTTGCTGAGTCTGTCCTCGAACCTGCGGTACTCCTGTCTCAGCCTCCCAAGTACTGGGATTACAAGCATGCGCCACCATACTCAACATTTATTTATTTATTTATTCATTCATTTCTTTATTTATGTGCTAATTTATTCTATCGTGCTGGGGATGAAACCATGGCCTCAGGCATGCTAGGCAAGTGTTCTACCACTGAACTGCATCCCAGCCTCCAAGATATAGTATTTAAAGCAATGGCCTGGATGGATATATATAGACGGACAAACCCAAGGTGACTTCCAGCATTCAGAGGTCAGGAAGAGCCCAGCAAGAGACTGTGAAAGAACAAATGATGAGGTAGGAGGAAAGCCAGGGTAGTGTGATAGAAGCCAAGTATAGAAAGTGTTTCAGTACAAAGCGAGTGATCGCTGGTGCTCAGAGGCTGCCCAGAGAGTAAGAGGAGGACTGAAATTTGACCATCAGATTTGGCATCATAGCGGTTGCTGCAGGTGTGTTTTTAGTGGAGGCACAGGGGCAAAAGGCCCCTGTAGATTGGCTTCAAGTGGTAGGCAGAAATGAGGAGGTGGATGCATGTTGAATGGGTGAAGGTTGGATAAATGATGAAATGATGTCTTAGGATTCCATGCACTGGTCAGGAACTAAGCTGGATCAATAATTATTTTGAATGCTTAGAGTAGCTGAAAAATTCCCAAGTAGAAACAAGGATGTAAGTCAGGCATGGTGATACACACCTGTGATCCCAGTACTTGGGAGGCTGAGACAGGAAGATTACAGGTTCGAGGACAGCCTCAGCAGTGTAGCAAGACTCTCAGAAACCTAGTGACACCCTGTTTTGAAACAAGGCTGGGGATGTAGCTTGGAGGTAGAATGTCCTTGGGTTCAATCTCTAGTACCACAAAAAGAGAAGAAAAAAAAAAAGAAACAAGGATGGGATTTCAGGGTGCAAAGTTTTTTTTAGTTCCGAGTAGGATTACTGAGGCAGTAGGGTTCATCTAATGAGGGTTCTGTGAGCGTTCTGCTGTGCTTGCAGTTTTTTCCTTCTGGCCTCAGTTCATACAGGCCTTCAGGCAGAACTTCTCCAAGTGGGACTTGGAGAAGAGGGGGCCCCAGGGAAGAGCTGTCAGTGCAGGGACTTGGTGCAGGACTTTCAGAGACCATTTCCAAACACTTCCTGCTGGTGTGTGGGGTTTCTCATAAGAAGCCTATGAGAGGCCTGTGCGACAAAAAGTCTGAATAGTCAGGAGGAGGGGCACAGGAGAAACCTGACCCATTCAATAGTATATTTGAATATCTGTATTTTGAATGTTTTGTTTGTTTGTTTGTTGGCAGTACTGGGGATTGAACCTAGGGATGCTTTACCACTGAGCTACACCCCCAATCCTTTTTATTTTTTATTTTGAGGCAACATTTCACTAAGTTGGCAAGACTGGCCTTGAACTTGTGATCTGGCTGCCTCAGCCTCCTAAGTACCTGGGAGTACAGTTTGGGGCCACTGCACCTGACTTGTATTTTGCAGTATTTCTATATAAAATTTTTATAGTGGAACAATAACAGAGAGGGGCTAAGTGGCCACCTAAATTTGATGAATAAGTCTGCTGCTTTTCTTAATCCCTAGAATATAACAGTAATAAAATATGAAGAATACAAGCCTTGGGTAGACCAGACTGAAGCGTTGATTTTAGGCTCTTCCCTACGTGATATTCCTCCGAGTCAGAGTTCCCAAAGGCTCCCTTGGACAAGTTCACATAGAATGTGTTTTTGCTTACATGACTGCAGATAATACTTTTCCCTTTCTAGAAACATGTAGGAGGGTGTCCAGGGCCTGGATTGTGAAACAGAAGCAGCCATAGAATAACTGATGGAACTCCTATCATGCCTTGTTTCCCTAGTTCTCCCAATGCTCTGTGTCCTCTTATTTGTGCCTTTGAGCATGCTGTTCCCTGTACCTGGAATACCTGAATCCTCTTCCTGGAGTGTTCAGCTCTGGGAGCACCTCAGAAGGAGTCCTTCACGCACTCACATCAAGGCACCTCCTCTCTCTCTGTGCTCCCCAAACTATTTGTGTGCAGAGCTCCACCTCCACACCAGCCACAACAAAGTCCATTTGTTCAATCTGCTCCCTTCTTTGGGCTGTGAGTTTCTTCAAGCCCATGATTTTGTCTTGTATGTAGTTTCATCCTTTTCATCTAGAAGAGTGCTTGAACATTTGGGGCACATGGTCAATGTTTGTTGAATGGATACAGGAATGCTTGACAGTGTGAATGAATGAATGAATGAATAAATACATGTAAAGATCAGAAAAATGTTACCTCCTACAGTGAAGCTGATAAAAGAACAAGAATACCATCTGGGCATGGTGGTGCACACCTGTAATTCTAGTGCTCGGGAGACTGAGACAGGAAGATCACAGGTTTGTGGCCAGCCTCAGCAACTTAGTGAGGCCCTATTTCAAAATAAATAAATAAAATAGAGTTGGGGGTGTAGCTCAGAGGCAGAATGCCCTTGGGTTCAATCCCCAGTAACACAACAGACGCACACACACAAAATTGATGACTTTAAGCTGGACATGGTGGCACACGCTTGTAATCCCAGTACTTGGGAGGCTGAGACTGGAGGATCATAGATTCGCAGCCAGCCTTAGCTACTTAGTGAGGCCTTCCGCAACTTAGTGAGACCCTGTTTAAAAATAAAGAATTAAAAATAGGGCTGGGAGTATAGCTCAGAGGTAGAACGCCCCTAGGTTCCATCCTCAGTACCACACACACAAAAAAAATTGATGACTTTAATATATGCAGAATTTGTATGTGTAATGTACTTTCCAAGTCCAATTGAGGAGACAAGATCATTGCAACATAACAGAGGTGCAGAGGGCACACTGCACACAGTTGGCTTGTACTATGTGCGGTGCCAGAAGGGTGCTGAGGAAGAGCGGAAGAGCGGAGCTGGGTAGCAGGAGTCAAGGTCTTTAGAGCTAGATTTATGAGAGAGATGTGATCTGAGAAACACATGAACATTTTGGTCTTCGTTATTTCTTTTAAGCAAGATATTTGTCATTTCAAAATGTAAGGGCAAGATACACCTTAATAAACATGTTTATCTAAACCATGGTTTTATTGTTAACAAAAAATGAAAAATAAACCAGCTATGACACCTCTAAAATGGAAGTTCCATTGAACCAGTCATTTCGTTCCCACCTCCCTTGGTTTCTTTCATGCCTAATGTGTAAAATGATAATGGCCCTTACTAGTATTTACATTATAAAAACGTTACTGTAAATTAGATAGTCTACAATGGTTAGGATGGCTTCTTTGAAAGACAAGCATTATACACAAATGGGGTATTATTATTACTTAGTTTTTCCTTTTCAGCCCCCTTAAATGAGAATTAGATGAAAACTCTGCCTTGGGCAAAATCCAGTAGGTAAATGATTATTGACTTGAGTGAAATGAAAAAAAAATCTCTTGCTGAAAACTCAGTTTGTGCAGTTTAGTCTGTCTGTGAACTAGGCAAAACTGTTGGGTTTCTATGTGATGTTCACACATTGTTCTTTCTCTTTTCTGTGCTCTAATCACAAACTGAAGACAGTTAAGCCTTTCCGTTCCCTCACTGTATGCATTTTAGAGAACCTAGATATCCTAGAACGATTGCAACTTAGAAATGAGGTTCCCCTCACCACTCCATGTTGCTGATCTTCTTACCCACTTACGGCCTAAGTGAACTGTCAGGCCTCTGTCTCCACTCCTGGTTCTTAGCAGAGGGAGAGCTGTTCGTACCACCTTTTCAGGTTAGTTGCTACCGATGTCTGTGTGCACCCCGTTAGCAGTTAGCAGTTTAGAAAGGCCAGAGCTTTCCTGTCTTCTTGGAACACAGGGCCATGAGGGCAGGAGAAGGGGGTTGTGGAAATAAGGTCTGGGGGATTGTTGTGAATATCAGAAATTTCACTTCATGTCATGAAGACCTGAGAACTTCACCAGTATCCTGGGAGGATTCCGGGCAGCAGAGAGTTGGTGGTGTAGCTGTGTGTACAACGTAACTGTGTCTGGCCTCTGAGCGTGTATGAGAGCTTAGCTCCTTTCTGGTTCTTTGGTCTCTGCTCTGCGCTGCCCCTGCTCTTGTCCGAAGCCCTTACACAGTCCATCCATTATGTCTCGGCTCACCTCTACTCCCCGGGACCAACCTTCAGCCTGGCTTGCGGTTATGGTCATCTGTTTTCCACCTGACCCATTTATTTTGGCTTCTAGATTTTGCTCTCAGAGACTCCCTGCTTGCATAGCTGCCTGGCCAGCTGTGGGGCCAGCTGCCTGTTCCAGACTCCAAGGTGACCAGACTCCTCCCCGCTCTCATCACATGAGCCATGACAAGCGAGAGACAGTGACGGTGTGAAAACTGGGTCTGACCAGATGTGTCCCTATGTAGGTCCTTTTGTTGGTGGACTGCTCAGAGGCAGGTATAAAGTCACGCAGCTCAGTGGGCTTTGATCCAGGAAGCCGGAGTGGACCTTAGAGACGTAGAAGGAGAACATAACAGGCAGGTGTGCTTGGCTTTACAGTTGGCGCCAAGTCCAGCGCCGGTTGCTGGACCACTGTCCAACACGCGGGCCACGTCTGCCCAGAGCACTGCCACGTAGCCAGCTGAGCCATGGAGGGGCGGGAGGGGTCTGAGCCTTTCAAGCGGGCTTCCGGGAACACCGTTTCTCTCCCCTGGGGAAGAAGGTCTAGGGATTATGTCTTCTTCCACTTTTTTTTTTTTTGCGGTACCGGGGATTGAACACAGGGGCGTTCTACCTCCGCGCTATACCCCTGGCCCTATTTTTTATACTTTATTTTGAAACCGGGTCTCATGAAGTTGCGGAGGGCCTCACTAAGGAGAGAGAGAGAGACAGCTGAGGCTGGCTGCGAACCAGGATCCTCCGGTCTCCGCCTCCCAAAGTACTGGGATTACAAGCATGCGCCACCACGCCCGGCTCTTCTTCCACTTTTAAGGCAAACTTTTTGAAACAGTTGTCTGCATTCATTGGTTCCATTGATTTCTCAACTCACTGAGGCCTGACTTCTGCCTCCACTGGTCCAGCTCCTTCCACACTGGTCAGGTCTGTCCTTGGTGCACCCATGGGTGTGTCTCAGTCTTTCTTACTCCATCTCTAGACAGCCTTTGCCTTTGTGGCTCACAACATACTTCTTGAAACATGCTTTCCCCTCTTCCTTTGTGATAACCCTTTGTGTGTGTGTATGTGTGTGTGGTACTGGGAATTAAATCTAGAGGCATTCTACCTCCGAGCTATACCCCAGCCCTATTTTATTTTAATTGATTTATTTTTTTATTTTGTGGTACTAGGGATTGAGCCCAGGGGAATTCTACCTTCCAGCTATACCCCAGCCTTAATTTTGAATTAATTAATTAATTAATTAATTAATTTTGTGGTACCAGGGTTGAACCCAGGGGCATTCTACCTCTGAGCTATATCCCCAGCCCTATTTTTATTCTTTATTTTGAAACAGGGTTTCACTAAGTTGCCGAGGGCCTCATTAAGTAGCCGAGGCTGTCCTCGAACCTGCAATCCTCCTATCTTAGACTCCCAAGTACTGGGATTACAAGCATGCGCCACCATGCCCAGCTTGTATTTTATTTTTTATTTGGAAACAAGGTCTTGCTAAGTTGCTAAGGGTCTTGCTAAGTTGCTGAGACTGTCCTCAAACCTGTGATCTTCATGTCTCGGCCTCCCAAGTACTAGGATCACAGGTGTGTGCCACCCCTGCCTAGCTAACCATACTTCTTGTTTTCCTCCCCTCATCCCCTCTCTCTGGCTGTATCTTCTCATTCTGTTTTTCAGAGATCCTTTCTGTGCCTGTCCCTTGAGCTTTGCTGTTCTTTGGGGTTCTCTCCTGGTCTTTTTCTCTTCCCTGAAAAGAAATAGCATCCTTGTGATTTATATTATGGTCTGTTGTACTGATATCTAAGCTCTTATCTCAGACGTCTAGATCCAACCGCCTCCTGCTGCTCTGAAACGTTCCCCAGGCATCAGAAACAAACATGTCCAAGGATGAATGTGTCACCTTCGCCCCCACATCTCCTTGACCTTGTATTTTTCTATCTTAATGAGTAACATCACTATCTATCCTCTTAACTAAGCCCCAAATCTGATCCCCAATCTTGACTTCTTCCTCATCAAAATGCCAATGTAGCCGGATGTGGTGGCACATGCCTGTAATCCCAGTACTTGGGAGGCTGAGACAGGAGGATTGCAGGCTGGAGGACAGCCTCAACAAGTAGTAAGACTCTCATCAACCTAGCGAGACCCTAATTCAAAATAAAAATAAAATAGGGTTGGGGGTGTAGCTCAGAGGTAGAATGCTCCTGGGTTCAATCCCCAGTAACATACACACACACACACACACACACACACACACACACACGCGTGCGCCAACATACAATCAATTGCATATTCCATCAGATTCTACCTCCTCTATGACATGGCTTGTAAATTTCTGCATCGCTTGGTCCTTTTCACTTTTCCAGCCTCATCCCTGACCACTCTGGCTGACGCCATCTGCCTCACTACACTGCACTGCCTGCAGGACTCGGCGCTCAGCACGCAGCCATTCCTGTTACTTCCACAGCTATGCTGGGTGCTCCACTGGCAACAGACTTCCCGCCTCTGTAGGATGAACCCCTGCACACCTGTCGGTCTGAGCACAAGCCACTCAGTTCCCTTTCCCCCTCCTTTCCTCTTCCTAACACACTGCTTCCCTGGAACTGGCTTTCCTGTTTCTGTCTTGCCTGCTCCTCTGAGCTTCCCGACAGTAGTGACCATATGTATCCTGTTTCCCTTTGTATTCCCAGCACCAATAAAGTAGATGGTACAAAGTAGATGCTCAGTGAAAGAACGAATGAATATAAATATCAACAGTATCACTGTGAGAATATAAATTTCCAATCAAAGGGCACAAGAATGTATCAAGTCCCTGTAACATCAAAAGGATTTAAGGATTAAAAATATGTAGAAGAATCTATCAACTGGGTGTGGTGGCACATGCCTGTAATCCTAGTACTTGGAGGCTGAAACAGGGGGATTCCAGATTCAACTTAGCAAGGCCCTCAGCAACTTAGTGAGATCCTGTTTCAAAACAAAAATAAAATAAAATAAAATAAAATAAAATAAAATAAAATAAAATAGGAGCCGGGCGTGGTGGTGCACACTTGTAATCCCAGTACTTTGGGAGGCGGAGACCGGAGGATCCGGGTTCGCGGCCAGCCTCAGCTCTCTTGCTCTCTCTCTCTCTCTCTCTCTCTCTCTCCTTAGTGAGGCCCTCCGCAACTTTGTGAGACCTGGTTTCAAAATAAAGTATAAAAAATAGGGCTGGGGGCGTAGCGCGGAGGTAGAATGCCCCTGCGTTCAATCCCCGGTACTGCAAAAAAAAAAAAA
>PVJS01019528.1:0-33623 GCA_004027185.1 Glis glis | reverse complement strand
ATGTTGAAAAGGAGTGGTGATAGTGGGCATCCTTGTCTTGTTCCTGATTTTAAGGGGAATTCTGGCAATTTTTCCCCATTCAATATGATGTTGGCTTTGGGTTTCTTATATATTGACTTAATGATGTTGAGGTATGTTCCTTCTATTCCGATTTTCTGTAGAGTTCTTAACATGAATGGGTGTTGAATTTTGTCAAATGTTTTTCCAGCAACTATTGAAATGATCATGTGATTCTTGGTTTTAGTTCGGTTTATGTGGTGGATAGCATGTATTGTTTTGCGTATGTTGAACCAGCCTTGCTTTCCTGGGATGAAACCAACTTGGTCATGGTGTACAATTTTCTCAATATCGTTTTGAATGCGTGTGGTTAGTATTTTATTTAGAATTTTTGCGTCTATGTTCATTAATGATATTCATCTGTAATTTTCTTTCCTTGAGGTATCTTTATTTGTCTTTGATATTAATGTGATGTTGACCTCGTAAAAAGAGTTTGGATGAATTCTATCTCTTTCAATTTCACGGAATAGCTTGTGAAGTATTGGTTTTAGTTCATCTGTGAAGGTTTTGTAAAATTCGGCTGGAAAGCCATCTGGACCTGGGCTTTTCTTTGATGGAAGACTTTTTATTGCTGTTTCTATCTCTGTGCTTGCTATTGGTTGATTCAGTTTTTCTGTATGTTCTTGGTTCAACTTAGGTAGGTTGTATGTGTCTAGAAATCTTTCGACCTCTTCTATGTTTTCCAATTTATTGGAATATAAGTTTTCAAAGTAGCTTCTTATTATCCTCTGGATTTCTCCACTATCTGTGGTGATATCCCCTTTTTCATTTCTGATTTTGGTAATTTGCGTTGATTCTCTCCTTCTTTTGGTTAGGTTAGCTAGTGGTTTGTCAATCTTGTCAATCTTCTCAAAGAACTGGCTTCTTGTTTTGTTGATTCTTTGTATTGTTTTTTTATTTTCTATTTCATTAATTTCTGCTCTGATTTTAGTTATCTCCTGCCTTCTACTGGCTTTGGGCTGTGACTGTTCCTCTTTTTCAAGATCCTTGAGGTGTGTCATTAGGTTATTTATTTGGATGTTTTCTGTTTTTCTTATGTGGGCACTCAGTGCTATAAATTTTCCTCTTAACACTACTTTCAAGGTGTCCCACAGATTTTGATATGTCATGTCTCTATTTTCATTTAATTCCAGGAATTTTTTATTTCTCCCCTTATTTCTTTTCTCATCCAGTCCTTGTTCAGGAGTGTATTGTTCAGTCTCCGTGTATTTATGTGATTACTTTTTGTCTTCCTGTTGTTAATTTCCAGTTTCAATCCATTGTGATCTGAGAAGATGCAGAAAATTATATCACATCTTTTGAATATTCTGGTGCTTTCTTTGTGACTGAGTATGTGGTCTATTTTGGAGAATGTTCCGTGGGCAGCTGAGAAAAATGTGTATTCATGTGTTGTTGGTTGAAATAATCTGTATGTGTCTATTAGATCCATTTGGTCCATAGTTTTCTTTAGGTCTGAGCAATCTTTATTCATGTTATGTCCAGGATCGATCTAGTGGTGTGAGTGGTGTGTTGAAGTCTCCCAATGTTATTGTGTTGGGGTCTATTTGGGACCTGATGTCCCAAAGACTTTGTTTTATGAATGTGAGTGGGCCAACATTTGGGGCATAAATATTTACTATTTTTATATCTTCTTGTTGGATTGTTCCTTTTATTAATAAGAAGTGACCCTCTTTGTCTCTTCTGATGTGTTTTAACTTAAAGTCTATTTTGTCTGATATAAGCGTTGCTACCCCTGCTTGTTTTCGATCTCTGTTTGAATGGTATATCTTTTTCCATCCTTTTACCTTTAATGTATGAGTATCTTTGGCTAGAAGGTGAATTTCTTTTAGACAGCATATAGTTGGGTTATGCCTTTTGATCCACATTGCCAGTCTGTGCCTTTTAATTGGGGAGTTGAGTCCTTTGACATTCAATGTTATTATTGAGAAATGATTTTTGTTTCCTATCATTTTGAGTTTTATTTTCTATTTGCTGTAGTGACAAATCTCCTTGTTTAGTTGCCTACCTGGTGGAGTTCACCTCTCCTGTGGTTCTGAAAATTGCTTGTTTTTCCTTCTTTGTGGTTTATTTCTTTTAGCATTTTCTCTAGTGTTGGCTTGGTCCTCAAGAATTCTTTGAATATTTGTTTATCATGGAACATTTTTATTTCTCCATCTATTTTATTTTATTTCATTTATTTATTTATTTTTTGTGGTACCAGGGATTGAACCCAGGGGCGTTCTACCTCCGAGCTACACCCCTGTCCCTATTTTTTATCCTTTATTTTGAAACCAGGTCTCAAGAAGTTGTGGAGGGGCCTCACTAAGTAGCTGAGGCTGGCCACGAACCCAGATCCTCCGGTCTCTGCCTCCCAAGTACTGGGATTACAAGCGTGCGCCACCATGCCCAGCTTTCTCCATTAATTTTAAATGATAGATTTGCTGGATATTTCAGTCTTGGTTGGAAGTTGTTTTCTTCCAGGGTCCAGAGTACTTCATACCAATCCCTCCTGGCATTCCTAACTTGGGTTGAGAAGTCTGGGGTGATTTTTAATGTTTTGCCCCTGTATGTCACCCTTTTTTTTGTTCTTGCTGCTTTTAGGATTCTTTCTTTGGCCTCTATGTTAGTCATTTTAATTATTACGTGGTGAATGGAGGTCCTTCTTTGGTCCTGTCTTAACGGTGTTCTATATGTCTCCTGTATGTACATATCCAAATCTTTCTCTATGTTTGGAAAATTCTCTGAAATTATTTCGTTGAAGAGGTTTCTTAAACCTTTGGTTTGTGCTTCTAAACCTTCTTTAATGCCTTTTATCCTTAGATTAGGACATCTTGCATTGTCTTGTATTTCTTGAATGGCCAGGGTGTGTTGTTGTAATATCTTCTGTGTATCGTTGACTGTGTTCAGTTTTGAATGAGCACTTTAAGGTGCGGTGTTGGGTGCGGGCACTGAGGCGTGGGTGATGGTGCTGGAAGGTGCCCTGTTTCCAAGGTGCAGGTGCTGGGGGTTGCCCTGGCCCCTAGGGATGCACACGTGCTCCGGGTCTCAGGCAATGTTGCCAGAGTGTGCCCGGGCTCTGATGCACTGCGCTGAGGATTTCAAATGGGCCCGTGGGAAGTGCAGGCTCCGGGTATGGAGTAGCGGCGTGAAGGGCTGCAGAGGCTCTGAGGCACAGCCCAGAGTATCGGGTGGGGGGAGCATGTGCTCCTAGATCTCAGGTGGCAGCAACGGGGCATGCCCTGACTCAGAGATAGCCCGGAGAGTTGCGTGGGTATTGGGTGGTGGCGCCGGAAGGTATCCGGGCTCTGAAGTGCTGCACAGAGGCTCTCACGTGGGGGAGAGCGGTTCAGGCTCTGGGTCTCTGGTGGCTGCGCTGGAGTCCAAAGCAGGGCACAGAAGGCTGACCGGGACACGCAGAAGGTTGCCGGGGTCTGAGGTTGGGCGTGGAGGACCTGGTGACGTGGGTGGATGCCGATATCCAGGGCGGGCGCAGAGACCACCGAGGTGATGAGGGGGGATGCCGACGTCTGGTACCTGGCACAGGGTCCGCTGAGGTGACTATGAGGCCTGGGGCGGGCACAGAGGCTACTGGGGTGACACGGGGAGATGCCGAGGTCTGGTACCTGGTGCAGAGGCCACCGAGGTGAAGCCGAGGCCTGGGGCGGACACAGAGGCCACCGGGGTGACACAGGGGGGGAGGATGCCGAGACCCAGGGCGGGCGCAGAGGCTGCTGGTGTAATGCGCGGGGACACCGACATCTGGTACCTGGTGTAGAGGCCGCCTAGGTGACGCTGAGGCCTGGGGCGGGCGCAGAGGCCACCAGGGTGATGCGGATGGGGGTACACCAAGGCCCAGGGCCAGCACAGAGGCTTGCGGGGTGACGCGCGGGGGTACCGAGGTCTGGTACCTGGCGCAGAAGCTGGCGAGGTGACGCCGAGGCTTGGGGCGGGCCCAGAGTCTGCCAATGAGACGCCGAGGCCTGGGTCCAGTGCAGAGGCCGCCGAGGTGACACTGAGGCCTGTTACCTGGCACAGAGGCTGCGGAGGTGACGCCAAGGCCTGGGGTGGGTGCAGAGGCCGCCGAGGTGATGCCAAGGCCTGGGGCTGATGCAGAGGCTGCCAAGGTGATGTCGAGGCCTGGGGTGGGCGCAGAGGCCACCGGAGTGACCAGGAGGTGGTGCCAGGGCCCGGGGTGAGCACAGAGGCTGGCGGGGTGACTCGCAGGGACACTGAGGTCTGGTACCTGGCGCAGAGGCTGCCAAGGTGACACCAAGGCCTGGGGCGGATGCAGAAGCCTCCGAGGAAACCCCGAGGTCAGGGGCCTTTGCAGAGGCTGCTGAGGTGACGCCGAGGCCTGGGGTGGGTACAGAGGCTGCAGAGGTCACACGCAGGGATGCCGACTTCTGGTACCTGGCACAGAGGCTGCTGAGGTGACGCTGAGGCCTGGGGCAAGCGCAGAGGCCGCTGAGGTGATGCCGAGGCCTGGGGCCGGTGCAGAGGCTGCCAAAGTGATTTTGAGGCCTGGGGTGGGAGCAGAGGCCACCGGGGTGATGCGGGGGGGGGACGCCAAGGTCCGGGGCATGCACAGAGGCTGGCGGGGTGACGCGCGGGGACACCGAGGTCTGGTACCTGGCACAGAGGCCACTGAGGTGACGCCGAGGCCTGGGGTGGGCGCAGAGGCCGCTGAGGTGATGCGCAGGGACGCCGAGATCTGGTACCTGGCGCAGAGGCCACTGAGGTGACGCCGAGGCCTGGGGCGGGCGCAGAGGCCGTTGAGGTGATGCCGAGGCCTGGGGCCGGTGCAGAGGCCACCGAGGGGACGCTGAGGTCTGGTGCTGAGGTGATGCCGAGGTCTGGTACCTGGCACAGAGGCCGCCAAGGTGACACCGAGGCCTGGGGCGGGCACAGAGGCTGCCAGGGTGACACGCAAGGACACCAAGGTCTGGTACCTGACACAGAGGCCGCTGAGGCGACGCTGAGGGCTGGGGCGGGCGCAGAGGCTGCTGGGGTGATGTGTGGGGATGCCAAGGTCTGGTACATGGTGCAGAGGCCACCGAGGTGACACTGAGGCCTGAGGCGTGCATAGAGGCCGCCGGAGTGACACGAGGAGGGGACACCGAGGCCCGGAGCGGGCACAGAGGCTGCTGGCATAACGCACAGGGACACTTAGGTCTGGTACCTGGTGTAGAGGCCGCTGAGGTGATGCCGAGGCCATGGGCGGGTGAAGAGGCCACCGAGGGGACGCTGAGGTCTGGTACCTGGCACAGAGGCTGCCGAGGTGACGCTGAGGTCTGGTACCTGGCACAGAGGCCGCCGAGGTGACACCGAGGTCTGGGGCGGATGCAGAGGCTGCCAGGGTGACACGCAAGGACACCAAGGTCTGGTACCTGACACAGAGGCCGCTGAGGTGACGCTGAGGCCTGGGGCAGGCGCAGAGGCTGCCGGGGTGATGTGTGGGGATGCCAAGGTCTGGTACATGGTGCAGAGGCCACCGAGGTGACGCTGAGGCCTGGGGCGTGCATAGAGACCGCCGGAGTGACGCAAGGAGGGGACACCGAGGCCCGGGGCGGGCACAGAGGCTGCTGGCGTAACGCACAGGGACACTTAGGTCTGGTATCTGGTGTAGAGGCTGCTGAGATGATGCTGAGGCCATGGGCAGGTGAAGAGGCTGCTGAGGTGACGCGGAGGCCTGGGGCGGGCGCAGAGGCCACCGAGGTGATGCGGGGGGGGGGAGGACGCCAAGGCCCGGGTGGACGCAGATGCTGGTGGGGTGACGCGCGGGGATACCGAGGTGTGGTACCTGGCGCAGAGGCCGCCAAGGTGATGCCGAGGCCTGGGGCAGATGCAGAGGCCGCTGAGGAGACGCTGAGGCCTAGGGCCGGTACAGAGGCCACCGAGGTGACGCCGAGGTCTGGTACCTGGCACAGAGGCTGCCGAGTTATGCCGAGGCCTGGGGCGGCTGCAGAGGCTGCTGGGGTGACGCGCAGAGACGCTGAGGTCTGGTACCTGGTGCAGAGGCTGCTGAGGTGACACCGAGGCCTGGGGTGGATGCAGAGGCCGCCAAGGAGACACTGAGGCCTGGGGCTGGTGCAGAGGCTGCTGAGGTGACGCCGAGGTCTGGTACCTAGCACAGAGGCTGCCGAGTTATGCCAAGGCCTGGGGTGGCTGCAGAGGCTGCTGGGGTGACACGCGGGGATGCTGAGGTCTGGTCCAGATTTTTGATATCAGATAGTACAAGGCAGTGATCCATAAGACAACTGAAGAAGATTGCTAAGAGCAATTGAATAAACTGGGTCCTGTAATTGCTGCAGCTTATTTCCTTATTTAAAAGTATATTTTTAAAATATACTTTTATTGGTACATCATAGTGAGATTCAAAGTGATGCAAACATACATGAACACAGCACTTGGTGTTTCGTTCCAGACCCTATCCTGCCCCCTCTCTTCCCCATACATATTAGTGAGAGTGGCAGTGATACCTTCATATATGAAGTTTCCTATTGAGAGTTTTTAGGTCACAGTGCAGAGAGAGGGGACTCAGGTGGATAGACTAGGGTCAATTCCTAGATACTGTGTAATCAGATTTGTAAATTTTCTAGCTGGGCTTTTCCACTAGAGGCATTTCCATGAAGATTTATATTCCTTCTATCCCATATTCTTCCAGGGAAAAGTGGTGTTCTCCCTTTCTTTTTGTCTAAAGTCGCTGTAGTGCAGCATGCGTAATGATCATTCAGCAAATCCACCCCTCATCCTCTGGTTTGGATAGATTGGGTACCAGGGATCAGTGTTCATGCTTAGCTTGAAAATATAGAACCTGCTTGACAAGAAGTTTGTTCCCAAATCTTGTTCCATATTGTATAGTAACTAATAGAACAATTCAGATCTCTCTTAGAAAGCATAAATCTTGACTAAAAAGGCAGGCCCTGAGAACTGAGGTTGTGTGGTGTGGGATATGGAAGGAAATACATCAAATTATATGTACATGTAAGTTTGTATCACTCTGAATCTTATTATGATATACAGTTCAATGCCTCAATACAAGTGTTTTAAAAATAAATAGAAAGCTGCAGATAAAAAGATCTAAGGTTATTATTAAAAGACAGAATCAACATTTTGGTTTCCCATGATGCCTGATATATACCCCAGTCTTCAATGCACCAGAATGATACATAGTGCTGCAATGATTGTTCTGTTTTCCTTACACTAAATCCCTATTACAGATATACAGGTCTTGTATACCTTGATGTGTTTCCTACAAATATAGATTTCTTTTTCTTATAAACAATAGTTAGTGGTTTATTGAATGCTTTCTTGAACTAATGTCATTTAAATTACCAAAATATCTTGGAGGAAAATATATTATCAGTATTATTATCAAAATTTTAGGTTATGGCCCCAGGTTAAATTGGTAGTAAGCATCAGAGCTGCAGCCAGTGTGAGGAATACACCTCTAATCCTAGTACTTGGGGAGATGAGACAGGAGGATGCAGGTTTGAGGCCAGTCTCAGAAATTTAGTGAAACCCTCAGCAACTGTCTCAAAGTAAAAAATAAAACAGGACTGGGAGTGTAGCATAGCTCATAGTTAGAATACCTCTGGGTTTGATCTCAAGTAAAAAAAAAAAAGAAGAGCTGCAAAAATATTCTTTTTGCCAGTGCAAAGCACAGTGCGGGCTCTCTTGAGCCCAAGTTTAAGTTAGTCTGAAGTGTTATTTTATATACTCCTCTTTTTCTTCACTTTATTGACAATATTTCTTCCACCAAAGTTAATTAGGACTACTAAACAAAGATGAAACTCAGAGCATGGACCTTCCTTAATATATTGGGCCCCAAACTTGTTTTTTATGTTTCTTTTCCTTGGATAATTATTGCTAAAATTGGATTTGTTTTCCTTGGGTAAGTTGTCAGTTAATGGCTATTAAAATCCCATTTAGAATATGTGTGAATAACCATTTTCCAAATAATTAAATAAGAGATTATCTTCTTTTCAAGAAAAAGTTCACTGCCAATGTGTTTGGCTAACAGATTTTAAATTAAACTCAATGTAAGTGGTATTTTACTGCTATAGGAGAGAACTGAAGTTTTGTCAGAAATGAGTAATATTTTTAATCAAACACAAATACAATTCTCACTTTCAGATACAAGGAATTTTATATGGAATTACATGTTGAAGAGTCCATTGCAATCTATTAATAAAGTGTGGTTTGAAAATATTTTTTAAAGTTCAGTAAGAAAAGTTCAATGCAGAAAATAGAGCTTGTTTTAGGAATTATGTATATCAATACAACTTAGATTAGCAAATATACTATTTTGGTACTATTAATTAGGTAAAGAATTGATGAGGTTTGGAATATAAAGCAAGCTGGAAGATGAGCTGTTGGACTAGTTACTCAGCAGAAGTGGCTCAAGTTCATTGGTATATTTTACAAAGGACTAATGCTTATTGTTAGTTTTTCAAAGAATTATATAAAGTTCAAGGATCATATGTTTTCTTTCATATGTGGAACTAAAGAAAAAAGAAGGATTTTTGTGAAAATGGAAGGGAGATCAGTATAGTAGAAGATGAGGATGGGGGAGGGGAGGTAGTGGACAATGAAACTGACCAAATTATGTTATATGTATGTACAAATATGTCACAACGAATCCGTCTATTTTGAATAATTGTAATGCACCAATAAAAATAGACATAACAAATAAATTTAAAAAAAAGAATTACAGAAGAAACTAGGCAAATTACAGAAGGAACTAGGCAATAGAATACCCTAACAATTCTTAAACACTGACATAATGCAGCATCCATAAATCTTATACAGTATTCCATATTATACTTTTTCTAACATTAAAAAAATGACTATATAGCACTTTGGGGCTACTGCATGGAGAATAAGTCTTGGAGCAGTCTTCTTAAAAATGAAAAAGCAAAAGATTCACTAATTATTATAGAATTGGACCTTTTTTGAGTGCTATATGCATGAATTTGGGTGTCCTTTTTGACATTTTAAGGGTTTACAAAGTCTTATCAGTGAAGGTACTTATTATTAGGGTCACTATTACTAAAATATTGCAGCACATGGTAAAAAGTCAAACAAAACTAAAAGGTATACAGTGATCATTGAGTCTCCCTTCCAGGCCAGATTCAGGACAGTAATCATCAATCATTGAGTCTCTGTCTCTCCTAAACATTTTCCACTATCATCACTAACACTTATTTTTATATAATGAGAACATAATCTATTCATTAGCCATAATATAGACATGTGGTATAAAAGATACAGTAGACATTGTGGCATTTTTCACAATTAAGTGACTCCCTGAATTCCATTAAATTTGAAGAATGAGGGTCAGACAAAATAAAGAAGAACCACCTTTCTAGAGATTACAGCCAAAACAGAAAACAAAGGCTACCACTAAGACAGTGTGACAGTGGGAGAATTAGAATTGAAATAACAAAAATCTCAGTGACAATATTTAGAGAGAAGCAGGAAAATGAGAAACCAGCAAAGGAAACACAAAAAACAATCAGAGAACTCTGAAGAGAAATAGAACATTATAGTGTGCCATGAAAGAAACAAGAGAACAGTGCTTTAAGAGGTTGTAACAATACCAGCTGCCACAGAGAAATGAAGATGGAGACTTCAGCAAATGGGGTCACTGTTGAGGCTACATATTGGTTTGGACTCCAATATATCTGGATTTGAACCACCTCTTATTCAGCTCTGTGAATTTAAAGACTCCTCTAAATCCAACATACAAAGCCTGAACCACAGAACTGTTGTGTGAGTCAGTGAGGTAAAATGTGTGAAACATGTAATAGCTCCCAAGTAGTAAGCTTTAAGTGCAAATAAAAAAGGAAGATATCATGGCTGATTAAAAGACTATTAGAATGGAAGTTAGGGTTTCTATCAGGCCAAAAAAAAAGGTAAATTGGTGGGTAAAGGAAGAGGAAATGTATAATATATCAATAGACTCAGAAGACAGTTGAGAAAGCTGATAAAATAAGATGAATGGAAGTACACAGTGTGAGAGAGCAGAAAATGGGATAGAAAGAGTCAAGTGAAAAACAATATTTTGGGGCCATTTAGCATAGTGTCTTATATTTATCCACATCCCATAAACATATATTTAAATTTCATCCTATTGTGATATGTTCATTTACAAGGATATTATCTGAGAAAAGATATTCTTAGTAATGGGAGAATTTTGTTATACATCTTATAGTGTTTCCAAAACTATCTAATTGAAAAGAAAATGCTAGTGTTTATGGTTAAATTATCTGGAATGTTCAATAAATCAGAATCCCTTATTCCCCCATGGTATATTTATTAGGTGTTCAGTCTCTTCCAAAGAGGAACTGGAACTAAGTGGATGACAAGTTTGGAAATATTATGAAGTTAAAAAGAAAAGGTGGTAAAATAGAATAAATAAAACCCTGATACTTTGTTCAGGAAATGTTTAGTCTTATGTTGTCCAATAAATCAGAGAAGCACAATCAAAATGTCAAGATTCAATGAACATAGTTCTTTCTGTATTTAATTTTTATTTTATTTTTATCAACTTCCTGTTTAGTAACAGGGTTTATTTATTTATTTATTTATTTGCATTTATAATTTTAACCAGAGCAAGACTTCATGCATTTTAAGTCATATTTGCATGATGAGGTGACTACAGGTTAAACAGAAGAGAAGGAATCAAGGTGGAAAGCAAGGAAGGAGGATAAAAATGAAATGAGAAAGAGGAGGGAGGGAGGGAGAAGGAGCTGGGCAATTGGAAACAATATCAGAAAGGTGGTACACTCAAGTTAATGTACATAACCGGTTCCTAATGTTATATTTGCTGCTGAAAATAAAACAAATTTTAATCAACTAAGGGCACATGATGCTCTCTTATATATTTACAAAGTATATTAGCATATTGGGGGGTCTGAAAAGGAATCAATGTAAATTTGTTTAACTTGACTTTTCTCAAATGTATGTGCTCAAACTTCCTTGTGTAACAAATATCAATACCCATAGTAATTTAATTCCCGTAACACATACTGTAGGAAAAATAGATTGCAAATTCATTTGCACATACTGTGTAATTTTATTTTCTTCTTATAAGCACAACTTTTCTTATTTTTGACTGCTATCTTAATGTACCAGTTGTATTGCCTGTCATTATATAATGCCCAATATCTGTCATTTTAAGAAATACCAACCATGAGGTGTATATATTGCACACTTTCTAAGCCATAATTCTTCATTCTTTGAAGACTTGATTAACAGAAAAAATGGGAGTAGCTCAGAGGTCAGTAGGTATTGAATTTAGAAAAATAGTTGTGGTAGGCAGAATAATCACCACTAAAGATGTTTATGCCATGATTGCTGGAATTTGTGAATATGTTACCTAATGTGGCAAAAGGAACTCATGATGTGAAGTATCTTAAGATGGAGATATCTTGAAGTATCTTAAGTATCTTATCATGAAGATATCATGAAGTATCTTAAGATGGAAAAATTAGTTTGGATGATCAAGGTGGGCTAATGTAATCACCCAGGTCCTTAAAAGTAGAAAATATTTCCTGGGAGTCTATAACAGAAGGATTGCAAATTTGAGGCCAGCCTCTGCGACTTAGTGAGAACTTGTTTCAAAAACAAAAAATAAAGCCAGGCCTGGTGGTACATGCCTGTAATCCCAGTACTTGAGAGACTGAGACAGGAAGATTGAAGGTTTGAGGACAGCCTCAGCAACCAAGTGAGGCCCTCAGCAACTTAATGAGACCCTGTTTCCAAAAAATAAAAACAAAAATAAGGCTGGGTGTGTAGCCTGGAGGTAGAAGGCCCCTGGGTTCCATTCCCAGCCCCCCCCCCAAATAAAAGGGACTGGGGATGCATTTCAGTGTTAGGGATGTGGCCAGCCACTAGGTGCTGAAACAAAGGCAGGGGAACAGATTCTTCCTGGAGCTCCAGGAAGGAGCACAGCCCTGCTGACACCCAGATTCTGTGTCAGAATTCTCATCTACAGAACTGTAGGATAATAATACATTTATAATGTTCAATCTACCAGTTTGGAAAGAATTTATAACAGCAGCAATAGAAAAATAATAAGGTAAATGAGAATACAAGAAGACAGGATAGGAAATGTATGTACTGAGCAACCTCTTTTATAAATAAATTATTTTAAAAACTTGCATTATGGCACTGGGGTGAGTAGAATTCTATAACATCTAAGATTCCTGGCACCATATATGCACACTTTTTCCTGTTATTCAACCAACCACTAGTATGGCTGCTGCTATGAAAGAATTTTGCAGATGTAACTAAAGTCCCATATCCTCTGACCTAAAAATAGAAGATTATCCTTTGTGGGCCTGACCTAACCAGGGGATGGAGCTTAAAAGGGATGGAGCTCTTGATAAAAAAGATTCAAAGAATGAGAGGGATTTGATTCCAGGCATATTCTCCATCACTGGCTTTAAAGATGAAGCCAGCCACGGCTTGTTGAAGATTGTGGGAAGTGTCTAAGAGCTGAGACAATCAGCAGGGAAGTGGGGATCTCAGTTCTATAACCACAAGGACCTAACAACATGAACAAGCTTGAAGAGAACCCCTGGCTCCAGATGAGGACACATCTGGCTGACACCTTGATTTCTGCTTTGTAAAATTCGATGTAGAAGATCCAGCCATGCTGTACCCAGACTCCTGACTTTCAGGACTGTGAATTAAGAGATGGGTCTTGTTTTAAGCAGCTAAATGTTTGGTGTCTGCTATTCTGTTACACAGCAATAGAAAACTATTGTATGCACATAATGATGTAGTATGTGTGTGTGTGTGTGTGTGTGTGTGTGTGTGTGGTGTGTGTTACTGGGACTTGAACCCAGGAGTATTCTACCTCTGAGCTACACCCTTAGCCCTATTTTATTTATTTTGAAACAGGGTCTAGCTATGTTACCGCACACTTGCCTTGAACCTGCAATCATTCTGTCTCAGCCTCCCAAGTCCTGGGATTACAGATTTGCACCACCATGCTTGGCTGATGATATAATTTTAAAGTTACATAAAGATTAATTTTAGTCAGTGATGGCATTCACACAGATTCTAAGAGATGCACTTTCCATAAGATTGTTTACCGTTGAGGGTAGTTAACTCTGTGTGGGTCACAAAGTCTATTCATATGCATTGAAGGCTTGAATGACAACATTTTGATTTGAACTAAAAAGAACCCCTAATCCCATTTCATGTTGGGGGCCTATTTAAGGAATATCCAGCTCTAAACACCTCTACTTTTATGATGTTCACGTTTTATTTCCATTCAATGAAACTAGACCAATCTGCTTATTAACAAGATGAGATACATTCCCATCAAAAAACTAATAATGATCACAACCCTCAAGAAGGAGAAGAGACCTGCACAGGGAGAAATTGCATGAAGGACAATGCACAGATGAAAGGACTGCTCCACCAGGCTGTGGATGTAGTAGAAGAGGGGAGCAGGGCTCCACGAGGAAGTGCCAGAGGGCACCATAGATTAGCCCTGGTCTGCAGGTCCTAAAAGTGGAAATATCTACTCCCTTTTGTGTCCTGATTGATTCTCTTGACCTATTTTCTGGAAAGCAAGCCACACTTATGACACAGGACTCAGAAGAGAAAGTAAGCAGATAAATAATACTCAAGAGTAAAAGGATAGTGCTATTGTCAAAATCAGGATACATGACTAAGAAAAATCCTGAAGAACTATGGACTGCTGGGGTAGAAAGCATGAGAACCTCAGTTTGCTCATAAACAAGATAGGTAAACCACTAGCCAACCTAACCAAAAGAAAGAGAGAATCAACCCAAACTACTAAAATAGGAGATGAAAAGGGTGATACTACCACAGACAGCATGGAAATCCAAAGAATTATCAGAAACTACTTTGAAAAGCTATACTCTGACAACCTTGTGTCATGCTGCTGCATCTCGGAGCCAGGGCTCACTCCTGCACCATTGCCACAACTCAGAGCTCAGGCCAACCCAGCATTGTCACATCCCAGAGACTGGGTGGCACACCACTGCTTCTCGGACTCCAGGCACACTCCTGCACCACTGCATCATGGAGCCCAGACATCCCTGGTGGTGCTGGGTACCAGTAGCCTACCACAAGTTCCTTTCCTAGTGTGCGGTGGTCCCAGCACCAGCAGCCGACTGTCCCAGCAGCCAATTGTGAGTTTGCCTCAACAACTGTCACGGGGTAAGTTCGTCCGGTACCGATCGACCCAGTAGCCAACTGTGAGTTAATTTCAGCAACCATCCCAGCAGAAGACCATACCAGCTGCCACGGGCTGCCAGAGAGAATAGAGGTGTGTGTGGCAAGGAAATAGACTCACGTGTGTCTGAGTCTTTGCAAATTACCCATGCAGAGGTGGGGCAGGGACTATGGTTGGACAGGCGGACAGGCCCTGAAGAAATTTAGAAGTGAGGGAATCACAGCTTGCAACGTAGAGAACCAATTGGGTCTCCAGAGACCAACACAGGATATCCAACTGTGCTGGGTGGGGGAAATAACTCAGCTTACCAAGGTACAAGCTTGGAAAGCAACAAAACTATGCCTGGCTACATTTGGGCACTGAGAGCACAAACAGAGACCAGAGAGGGTACACACGACAGCAGTGGCCAGAACAGCAGAGGTGCCTTGGGCAACAAGAGGACCGAGCCACCCAAACACATGGCTTGGAACTGTACAATTTCTCCCTAAAGACCCTGATTAGTGGGCAAAGAGTAATGGAGGTGTCATCCCGCTCAGGCCACATCTGGAGGCCAAGAGAATAGAGGCCTAGGAACTGGACACTCTCACCTCCAGCAGAGTATATACTTGGCATACATGAATGCCAGTAACTGACAGTACCTCACATGATCTTAACAAGCGGATCAGCTGGGATACAGGGGCCACCAAAGCACAGCAAGCTGAGCCACAAGCTCAGAACATAGCAATCGCCGGCTTTGCTGAGACTAAGCCCACTGACCATAGAGACCAGAGCTCAGGGTCCTGTAGTATCAAGAGCTCACAATCAGTAGAGCAACAGCAGTGGCTGTCGGGCATTAAATCCCAACCAGCAGGCCACAAGCTCTGAACAGAATTCCACAGTCGCTAGCCCAGTGGAGTTAGAGTCTGGAAAGTGTGGCAGCTGCCACCAAATCAGAGACTCTGTGTTGTCTACACTAAGAACTATATCTAGCTAAAGAGGTTCTGAGGGACAAACTCAAGAGATTGGTTATATCAGATTGGGTAGAGACTAATATATACCCCACAGCATAGACCTCATTTAATAAGGATAAGAAATACACACAGGCTATACACACAGAAAGGAAGAAGATGCCAAGACAACAGAAACACAAAAATGAGAACACTGAAAATATGAGAATAAGGAACAAGAAACAAGAAACTCTCACAATGGATCAACAGGGGAGATTACTGATACTGACCTGCAGGAAATGCAAGATGGAGAATTCCAAATTCTGATCTTCAGAGTGGTGAAAGGCCTCAAAGAAAGCAAACAGGAGATGAAGGAGGAAATTGTGGCTTTAAGAAAGAATCAGAAAGAAACTTTGAATGAAATGGAGGAGTCAATAAATGAAGACTGCAATACAAACCAACTCTAGCAGGCTCGACCACATGGAAAACAGGGTATCGCTCCTGGAAGACAGTTCATTCAAAACTAAAAGCACAGTCAATGATATACAGAAGATATTACAACAACACATCCTAACCATCCAAGATTTACAAGACAGTACAAGACATCCTAATGTAAGAATAAAAGGCGTTGAAGGAGGTTTAGAAGCACAGACCAAAGGTATCAGAAACCTCTTCAGAGAAATGATTTCAGGGAATTTTCCAAACATAGAAAAAGACTTAGACATTCACATATAGGAGACATATAGAACACTGTTAGACAGGACAAAGAAGGACCTCCCCACACCATGTAATAATTAAAATGACTAACATATGGGCCAAAGAAAGAATCTTAAAAGCAGCAAGAACAAAAGAATGGGTGACATACAGGGACAAAACAATAAAAATCACTCCAGACTTCTCAACCCAAGTCAGGAATGCCAGGAAGGATTGGTGTGAAGTACTCCGTGCCCTGGAAGCAAACAACTTCCAACCAAGATGGATATATCTAGCAAAGCTATCATTCAAAATTGATGGAGAAATAAAAACATTCCAAGATAAGCAAACACTTAAAGAATTCATGAGGACCAAGCCAACACTAGAGAAAATCCTAAAAGAAATAAAATACAAAGAAGAACAAACAAGCAAATTTCAGAACCAGAGAAGAGGTGAACTCCACCAAGTGGGCAACCAAACAGAAAATAGAACTTAAAATGATAGGAAACAAAAATCATATCTCAATAATAACATTGAATGTCAAAGGACTCAACTCCCCAATTAAAAGGCATAGACTGGCAATGTGGATTAAAAACATAATCCAACTATATGCTGCTTACAAGAAACTCACCTTGTAGCCAAAGATACTCATTTGCTAAAAGTGAAAGGTTGGAAAAAGATATACCACGCAAATGGAGATCGAAAGCAAGCAGGGATGGCAATGCTTATATCTGACAAAACAGACTGTAAGCTAAAACACATCAGAAGAAACAACTTGGAACACTTCTTACTAATAAAAGGAACAATCCAACAAGAAGACATAATGATAGTAAATATTTATGCCCCAAATGTGTGTGCACCCACAATAATAAAACAAAATCTTTGGGACATCAGGTCTCAAATAGACCCAGATAAAATAATATTGGAAGACTTCAACACACCACTCACCCCACTAGATCGATCCTCCAGACAAAAGATGAATAAAGACTCTTCAGACCTAGAGAAAACTATAGACCATATAGATCTAATAGACATATACAGAATATGTCAACCAGAAACGGGTGAATACACATTCTTCTCAGCTGCACATGGAACATTCTCCAAAATAGACCACATCCTGGGCCACAAAGCAAGCACCAGCAATTCAAAAGATGTAATATAATTCCCTGCATCTTCTCAGACCACAGTGGAATGAAAGTAGAAATTAACAACAGGAAGACCAATAGTAAACACATAAGTACTATGATCCTATATCTAGAAGACCCAAAAAACTCAACCAAAAGTCTCCTAGAAGTGATTAACAAATTCAGCAAAGTAGCGGGATACAAGATCAACCTAAAAAACTCAGTAGCTTTCATATATGCCAACCATGAATCCACTGAGAAAGAAATCCAGAAAATAACTTCACAACAATAACTTTAAAACCAATCAAATACCTTGGAATAAACCTAACCAAAGATGTAAAAGACCTCTACAATGGAAACTATAGAAAACTGAAGAAAGAAATTGAAGATCTTAGAAAATTGAAAGATCTCCCTTACTTTTGGATAGACAGAAAAAATATTATCAAAATGGCCATTCTGCCATACAGAGTCAGTGCAATCCCTATGAAAATACCAATATCATTTTTCACAGATCTAGAAAAATCATTCATTAATTTCATGTGGAGAAACAAATGACCCAGAATAGCCAAAGCAATTCTCATGAATAAGAACTATGCAGGAGGTATCACAATCCCTGACTTCAAATGATACTACAGAGCTATAGTAATAAAATTAGCATAGTATTGTCACAAAAACAAATCCACAAATTATAGCCAACTGATTTTGATAAAGGTACCAGACACATACGTTGGAGAAAGGACAGTCTTTTCAACAAATGGTGTTGGGAAAACTGGTTATCTACCTGAAGAAAAATGGAACTAAATCCTTACCTCTCACCCTGCACAAGAGTCAACTTGAGATGGGCCAAAGACCTGGAAGTTAGACCAAAGACTGTGAAATTACTAGAAGAGGACATAGGTTCAACACTACAACATATAGGCACAGGTAGAAACTTCCTCAACAAGACCTCCAAACCCCAGGAAACTAAAACAAGAATTAATAGATGGGATAGCATTAAACTAAAAAGTTTCTGCACATCAAGAGTCTAAAGAGAAAGTCTATGGAATGGGAGAAGATCTTTGCCAGCTATCCTTCTGACAGAGGACTAATATCTAAGATACACAGAGAACTTAAAATACTTTACACTAAAAAAAAAAAAACACTATCAAGAAGTGGGCAACCAAATTGAATAGATACTCCTTGAAAGAAGAGATACAAATGGCCAATAGATACATGAAAAAATGTTCAACATCATTAGCAATTAGGGAGATGCAAATCAAAACTACTGTAAGATTTCATCTAACTCCAATTAGAATGGCAATCATCAAGAAGTCAAACAACAATAAATGTTGGTGAAGATGTGGGGAAGTAGGAGCTCTTCTGCACTATTGGTGGGAGTGCAAACTGATCTCCATAGTTCAACCACTATGGAGATCAGTGTGGAGATTCCGCAGAAAACTGGGAATGGATCCAGCATATGATCTGGCTATACCACTACTGGGTATCATTCCAAAGGGGTTGAAACCAGAAAACTACAGTAATATATACCCATGTTCATAGCAGCACAATTCACGATAGCCAAATTATGGAACCAACCTAGGTGTCCATCAACAGACAAATGGATTATAAAATTATATGAAATACACACAATGGAATTCTACTCAGCAATAAAGAAGAGCAAAATAATATCATTTACAAGAAAATGGAAGGACCTGAAGAACATTATGTTAAGTGAGATTAGCCAATCACAGGAGAAGGGTCATATGTTTTCTCTAATATGCGCAAGCTAGGGAGTAGTGGGGATAAAAAAGGGACTTGGTACAATGGTGGAGAAGCTGCAGTGGAGCCAGGGAAGTGGTCTAAGGGAAGGGGAAGGGGAAGGGAAAGGGGAAGGGGAAGGGGAAGGGGAAGAATGAAGTTCATCAATGGAATTACTGCCATTGACCACATGTACATATGAGAAAATACCAACATCAAGTTCAGTACTCTGTACTGGGGGGAGGCAGGAGGGGGGACACCAAAAGATGTGTGCATGTGTGTTACTGTCAAATTGATGTCCATTGTGATGTGAGACTATAATGCACCAATAAAAGTACATAAAAAAATAAAAACTATACTCCAACAAAATGAAAAACCTAGAAGAAACTGACAAATTTCTTGACACATACAACCTTCCTAAATTGAATCAAGAAGATATAAAAAAATTAAACTGACCAATAGCAATCAAAGAGATTGAAGCAGCAATAAAGAGCCTACCATAAAAGAAAAGCCCAGGTCCAAGATGGTTTCCCAGGAAAATTTTATAACACCTTTATAGAAGACCTAATCCCAATACTTCTCAATCTATTCCATGAAATACAAAGAAGCAGGACTCTCCCAAATACATTCTATGAAGCTACCATTACATTAATACCAAAACCAAATAAAGATAGCTCAAGTAAAGAAAACTACAGGCCAATATCATTGATGAACTTAGTCACAAAACTTCTAAGCAAAAAACTAGCAACGCGCATTCAAAACAACATCAAGAAAATTATACACCACATCAGGTTCATCCCAGGGATGCAAGGCTGGTTCAACATACAAAAAATAATCCATGAAATTCACCACATAATCAGAACTAAAGTAAAAAATCACATGATCATTTCAATAGATGCCGAGACCTGCAATGGGGATATTCATAGTAGAAGCAATAGTCTGTTACAACTTTCTACATCCTAATCTCAGAACACATGTAGAATAATATGGCTTGTGTTAACATTAAATTTAAACCTTAGCATTAACATGAAACTTAAGAAGATAATTGGTGGGTAACAATACTTAACATAAAGTTGTCTTTATGTTAGTTTAAAATAATTTGTGGGACTGGGGATGTAGTTCAGTGGTACAGTTCTTGTCTAGCATGTGCCAGGTCCTGGGTTCAATTTCCAGCACCACAAGCAACAATAATAATTTATATCTAACAAAATAAAGAACTCTTGCCAGGCGTTGGCGTTGCATGCCTGTAACCCCAGTACTTGGGAGGCTGGGACCGGAAGGTCACATGTTTGAGGCCAGTCTCAGCAAGTTAGCAAGACCCTCAGACTCTTTTTCAAAATAAAATATAAAATAAAATAATAAAATAAAACAAAATAGGGCTAAAGGTATGGCTCAGAGGTAGAATGCCCCTGGGTTCAATCCCCAGTATCATAGTGAGTAGGGGGAATGAACTCTTATAATTAAGAGAGTTTTAAAAGAAAAAGATCCCTTGCTTATATAAATATGTCCTCCATGGCAATAGAAATTTTCAGCCTCTGGGGAGCTAATAATATTTGGCAGATTGTCTAAATCAATGGTTTAAATGGAAGGCATTATTTGATTTAGATATAAAATTTTTATCAGTATTTAATCCTGTAATCCAGTAATATGTCTTCTTTTATCCTAAACAACTTTTTTTAAAAAACTGAATCACAAATAAGGATATTGTCAAGAGATAATGGTTTGCTAGCCTTACAAGACAATGTTTAGAGATTGATATTGTGTATGTAAGATTTATTGTCTGGGGATCAGGTTTTACCCAAGTTTGAGTTAGAAAGATGAGGGAAATATTTTCGTATAGTTTCTTATGGCACATACTATCTAATTTTTAGAGAGTCTGTTTAAAGGATTACAACTATCAAAAATTAAAAAGTTACTAGTTATTGCTGTTATGCTGTGCATAGGAGATAGTGTGATCTTTGAGTACCAGCAAGTTATAAGGATTTGTGGAGTAATTAGACAGAAACACCAGATTCTGCACTTGGTATTTTCCCTGGGTTTAGCTTTAATTTTTATGGGGTTGACCCCGCAAGAGGGTCAAATCTCTAATAATCTCTCATGGGGAAATATATGTGAGTTACTAAAACACAGAAGAGCTTAGACAAAGAGAAAAGAAAGAGTCACACTCAATTGTTGAAACAGTTATAACACAAATAACTTCCTAGGGAATTTAATGAATATAAGTCCTGTGGGTTGCACATTTGGTTATAATGAAATGGGAAACACTAAGTACCTTCTAACAGCATTGTAATACTGATAACAGGCTCTTGAAGAGTTTATTTTGGAGAGGGATTGTTTTCCAATCTGAGGCTCCTGTTTAGACTGATGACTAGTAGCTGGCATGTGAAAACTATTTCAACTTGGAAATTATTTATTTTTATAATTTATGTCTAGGATTTTTCTCAGTTTATTCTCAATGGCTTCAGCATACCAATAGAAAGGATGACCAGTAGCTGTGCAGTTTTAGTTCCATGGTCAATTGAGACTTTACAGAAATATGAAAAATTGAGTCCAAATTAAAGAAGACAGTCTGAGACCTGCCATTCTTGATTATTCCAGATGTTAAAATTCCATGTAATTTATAATCCATAGGAATATATTTCCATAATGGACATACTCATGAGAAAATTCCTTTTGAAAGGGATAATCAGAATTCTTTCAGATGTTCACTTATGATTCGGGAAACTTCACTGGGCTATAGGATTGGCAAAATCTCTCCTAATTACCTCATAATTTGTGGCTGTGGGCACTGCTAATGTGACCAGATTACATTTTGAACAATCATTAGCTGGTCCTCATACAGGCCTGATTTTACAGTTAACTGTCATAATTGGGCTCTTCTCAAGTAAAATTAGACTAATTTCATTTCTAGCATTTGGCAACTTGCCCCTTCAATCTACCATCTGTTTTAACAGACAAGCCCCAAGCCTAATAGAAGTGCATTTTTTGCTCATATAGTCCCAGCAGGTGCTCTGATTGGCAGGCAGCATCCCTCAGGCAGGGATCCTGGTACTAAGGCTTTACAGATCTGTAACATGTGGTTTCCAAGCTGGCTGTCCTCACTGGAGGGGGTAAAAGAATGGAGGATTCATGGTGGAATTTTTGGGGGGCTGTGCCAGAAATTCCTCCACTGACATCCTGTTGGCCCCAGTTACATAGCCATATTTAACTTCACCTGGGAAATATGAGTCTAAGAAGAGGAAGTGGGTTAAATGAATAGCTAGTCTCTGCCATGCATATAATTACCCAACTATTTAAAAAGTATTTTAAAATGTTGATTATTTTTATTGCATTATTTCTGATTTCTCACATATGAATTTCTTTAGTTACTCAGAATTGTCTCTAAAATATTTTTATGAAAATATTGGTATATGTATTAGTAAGCTTTCTATCACTATAACAAAGTACCTAAGGCAAGTAAGTTACAAAGAGAAAAGGTTTATTTCTGCTCGTGGTTCTGGAAAGTTCAGCTCAAGATCAGGCCTCTGGTGCAGACAGTACATAATGGTGCGAGTACATAGCAGAGCAAAATGGTCAGCTAATGAGCCAGGAGGCGGAGAGAGATGGCGAGAGCATGGTCCCATAGTCTCCTTCAAGGCCACACCCTCAATAACCTAAAGACCTCCCATTAGGCCCCACCTCTCAAAGGTTCTACTTCACCCCAATATTACCACCCTAAGGGTCATGCCTTTAACATATTGACCTTTGAGGTACACTTATTCAAAACATAATAGGATATATTTTTTCAAGATAGATATATAGATATACATACTACTACATATATATGTATACTATTCATTTATTTATTTAATTTTGTGTGGCACTGAGGATTGAACCCAGGGGCATTCTAACTCCAAGCAACATCCCCAGCCCTATTTTATTCTTTATTTTGAAACATGGTCTCACTTAGTTGCAGAGAGCCTCACAAGTAGCTGAGGCTGGCCACGAACCCAAGATCCTCTTGTCTCAGCCTCCCAAGTACTGGGATTACAAGATGCGCCACCACACCTGGCATACTATTCATTGATACATATATGTATATTTTGCATATACATATAAAATGTGTGTGTGTGTGTATGTGTGTGTGTGTATGTGTGTGTATGTATAATTCTGGTCACACAGGGTCAGATCTAGAACTTGAGACCAGGATTGATAACTTTGAGTCCACTACATGGCTTGATTTTATTACACATTGAACTCAAATTTATAAAACGGAAGACAAAAGTTCCATGTATCAATACTCTTGATCATTCTCATCTTTAAATTCTATTGTGAGTAGTAAATATCTAGGAAAATATCTAGTAGTAAATATCTAAAAATTAGAGCCATAAGAACATCAGGTACTAGGATAATTTCATAATTACTTTTGCAATTGCTTCTAACTTTTTCTTTTAGTATTATTATTTCCTTACCAAATTGATTAAGAGATTTAGTATCATCATTCTGAAACTTGAGTTGGAAAGAGGCATAGAGAGACAGATGAGGGAAAGCAAGCAAGTGAGCAAGCAAGAAAGAAATGATATGAGGATGAACTTTCTAAAAATTATAAGGATACAAAGAGTAAAACCACATCATTTACCTCCTCTTCCTCATGTCTGATAAGAGATAAAGTAGAAAAAAAGCAGTGGGACCTGTCAGTCTAAACATTGATTTGGAGCTTGAATCAGAAATCTGACTGCAAACAACAAAAGGAGCTGGCTGATTTAGGTGGGTGGGACAAGCTTTGGACCACTAAGGATGATACTACTATCTCTGTGCCAGTTCCCAAGGTGGATACCTGCTTCTCATTATTGTTGCCAAGTGTAGGAGTCCAAGAAAGAACAGAAAGTCCAAACAAACTAACATCAAATAAACTCAGGAAAGAACTAACTCTTCAGAGGAAAACAGGAAGACAGAATTACCTGGTATAGAAAAAAAAAACTACCTTAAAAGGACTGTCAACATTACAAATAGCAAGAAGAACAAATAATCATCCCAGGGTAGGATGAGAGGAGATGTTTTATTGTCTTCTGATAAGGTGAATGATATGGAAGGATTATTTCCACGCAGCTGCTGCCCATTAGAGGAAAGTGGTGAGAGATTCCACAGAGAGCCCTTCAAGACAGTTATGTGAAAGTATGCATACACCAGATATTCTATTGAAGACATTAGACTGATCATGCTCCAAGTTTTATTGTGGCTAGAATGTTCTCTGAGCAGAGGGAAAAGAGCCAGAGTTGGATTGTCCATATGTCTTAAACACTTAATGAAAAATTATATTAATTCCTTAATATCCTCTGTTACTTGTCCAAGAGACTGGATACAATTCAGATTGTTTTTATAGGCCTCTCCTGATTGAAATAGACATTTCTTGGCTTTCTTTTTTTTTCAATCTTAATTTTACTTTTTGAGTTTCAACTTGAAGCTTATTAAAAATGGAATCAGCATTATTGATTTTTTATTATGTGCCAGGCCTTGTCTAAGTGGTTTATCTCCTGCAATCCTTCTTACAACCCTGTGAAGGAAGCAATTGTAAAAACTGCATTTTGCAAATGAGGAAACTACTTTGCTACATATAGCCAATAAGTGGAATAACCAGAAGATTTATTTCATGTCTCAGTCCAAAGTTCATGTTTTTCTCCCTAGAAGGAATGTTACGATCCCTGATGTTGACTGTGGAGATGAATGATATTCTACTTTTTTTATATGGTTAACATAGCTTCTTCTTCGACTTTCTTCCATTCTACTCTTTGGAAACAACATTGGAGCCCTGGTCACTGTATTTTATGTAATTTGGGGTGAGTCATTTCACTTCAGTTTCTCCAGTGGTGAATTGATGGAGTTGAACTAGGTAAGTACATGAATCTCTTCCATATTTGACAAATCCCTACCCCAAAGACTAGAATGTATCATGCCCCAGCCATGCTCCTTGGTGGGATAGCTATGAAGAAGCTAAAAGGGCATTTTCCATTGTCAGGTAAAGGCCCCTTCCTTTGGTCCCTCATCCATAGATAACTTTTCAAAAAATGCAGTAAGGAAACCTTCCTATGTGGCCTCTAAAATCAGCCAGCCAAGTGTGACAGTGAACATCAATTTTCAATTAATCAAACAGAACTCAAGCCCCACCATCAGCCAGTTCCCCCATCTGTGATCATTGGGAATGTTACTAAGTGATATTAGGAAGACATATCCATCCTCCTAGCAAAAAGAAAGTGTTTTTCTCCATTGTAGACCAACAGCTGACTAAAATTGCTTATACAAAAGACTAGTGCTAAAAGGAACAATGTCTAATCATCTCTAGAAACCTGACTGCATGTGCTTTTGTGGTAATTGTCTCTTCATAGGAGCAAATCATAGGTGGGCCAGTCATCACATTTATCCACTTAATGGAAGCAATTCACAAAAACAAAAGAACAGATCTATTTCTCAACTGTGCCTGTGTACTTTCTCAGCTGATGAAGCACATCTTTCCTGTAATAAAACTCCTCTAGACTTCATGTAATCTATTTTATCAATCATTTATTTTATTATTTTTTTTGCGGTACCGGGGATTGAACACAGGGGCGTTCTACCTCCATGCTACGCCCCTGGCCCTATTTTTTTATACTTTATTTTGAAACCGGGTCTCACAAAGTTGCAGAGGGCCTCACTAAGGAGAGAGAGAGAGAGAGAGCGAGAGAGCTGAGGCTGGCCGCGAACCCGGATCCTCCAGTCTCCGCCTCCCAAAGTACTGGGATTACAAGCGTGCACCACCATTCCCGGCATCAATCATTTATTTAATCATACCTTAAGCATCACTTTAATATATAATACTGCATATCACTGTACCAGAAATAGAAGAAGTATTTAATTCTCTGATAATACTTTTTCTTACCTATGAAGTGGCTCCAAATAATATAAGTTTATAAAGAGTTATTACATGAAGAAATTAGGGAAATTCACAGAAATGCCTCCTGTCTATGTATAAGATATATGTCCATCATTGTGGAGGATAAAAAAAGGTGATTGTTATGGTTTGAAGACACAGTGTTTCCCAGAAAAGCTCATGTGTCAGCAATGAAAAAATGTTTGGAGGTGAAATAATTGAATTAGGTCTCTGATCTCATAAGTGGATAAATCAATTGATGGGTTAATAATTTGAATGAACGTATTGAGTGGTAACTTAGGCAGGTAGAGTGTGCTGAAGGAGGAGGTGGGTCACTGGGTACATGGCCTCGAGGACTTCATCTGTTCCTGGCCACTTCCTGTTTCTCTCTCTGCTCTCCAGTTACCATGAGATGAGCTGCTGTCCTCTGCCACACGCTGTGACACCACGATGTCTGCCTTGGAGTCGGTTTTGTTTGCCTCCAGTAGTTTGGTTACAGTGATGTAAAACTTACTAAAACTGTGATTTCTACAAGGAAACAGATCGGTTTCTCAAGAAATTGCAATCTAGTCATGAAAATAAGGTATATTCATAAATAAAGTTAACAGTGGCATGCATGTAAGAAACACAGGTAAAATGTCACAGGATTTGGGGGGATACTTCTAGGATTATAATACATGTTTAGATGAGAGATTTGAACTCAGCTTTAAAGAATGACTAGTATTTAGATATACAAAAATGGGAGAGAGACAACATAATTACTTCCTGAAGGTATACCAACAGAATAGAGCTAATACATATATGTCAAGGGAGATTAATCAACAACTGGGCTGCAGTGCATGTTGTATATTGAAAAGAGTGGGAAATAAGACTGGAAGTTTGTGACCATACTGTCAGTCTAAGGTGCTTCTATTTTGGAGAGTAGGGTTTAGGGTGATATTAATAGGAATAAGGAGGACAAGAGATAGAGCAGAAGAGGATGGCAAATTCAACAAGGGTCATATTGGATTTCAGGTATATTCAGGGCCTTCTTGTTGGGTTGTTGTAAGAGACTTGGAACAGGTGCAATGGAGAAATAACATGGTGTCATTTCCTTCGCTGTGTCTTGTATCAAGCAACCTCCAATATAATTCAGTAGAACAGTCTTGGAAAGTTGTAAACACAGAGCCCCAGCAATTACTCA
Source organism: Glis glis (assembly GCA_004027185.1). Classification (NCBI taxonomy): domain Eukaryota; kingdom Metazoa; phylum Chordata; class Mammalia; order Rodentia; family Gliridae; genus Glis; species Glis glis. Next base: position 6,820 of record PVJS01019528.1, on the reverse strand, counting down.
GCTAATCTCATTCTTTAGCCACTTAATGGATCAAAGATGACATAGTAGTGAGTGTGAATGAGAAATTGAAGATAAAATTTCAAATAAACATATTGAAGCTGTGATGAAGGGGGACAAGAAGTGCTTTACAATATATAATTTAGATTCAATTTATAGCATCTTCAGGATAGTATGGGATAAGAGAAACCTGAGCCCTCAAGACAGTCAAGTGAAATTTGTTATTAATAAAGACAAATAATAGAAATAATACACCTTAGCTATCTAAGGTCAAAATGTAATTTCAAGGTAAAAATCACTCATGCGAAAGGCAATAAAGTCCAAAAGAAAAGTAAGGTGATAATAAGTTGCTAGTTTTTATTATATTTTAATGTAGTGAGTTGCTGTTCACATCAAAGGATCTCCTGACTTTCTGATCAACAGGAAATGTCTAGAGCAAGAATTATTGAAATAGAAAATTCAAGGGAAGTGGTGAAAACCCCATCACCACATCAGCGAGTCCTAACTAGTTTATTTTCTGCATCTTGATTTTGTTGATGGACACTGCTTAGAAAGATTAGAAGCCATAAAGATAAGGGAAGTTGATAGAAAGGATAACTGGAAAACAGTATACTATACAGTCATCATGGCAGAATAATATAACACCTTGTAACACTGAAAATAGTAAATAAATGACATCTTGCTGTAAAACCTCAGGAAAAAAAATAACTCTGCTCAGTGATGTAGTCTTTCTGTAGAAAGACTATTATTGAGAGTTCAAATTTCTTTATTTTTAGGCAAATTTACTAATATAATAACCCTTAGAGATCTGTCATTATTTATTACAGTTTTGGGTCTCACAAGAGAAGTACTTCCTGCCAAATATGAACGTATAGGCAGTAGTCTTACAGTGAACTCTCCAGAAGGTCAGAAAATGAAGTGTGAGATGGGATTAACACCTGTTCATTTTTTCACCTTTTGGGGTCTAAAGTCAGGGAAACTGGCTTCTGCAGGCCTTTGTGTTGATCCTGTGAGCTCACAGTGGAAGTCAAGCCCAGAAAGACCTGTAGAGGACTTTGGAAGTTTAGGTTTTAAAGGGGCTTTAAGCTTTGAAAAGGCTGACTGTACAGGTAATCCTTGACTTACAATAAGGTTTTGTCCTGATAAACCCATGTTAAGTTTAAAATATCATAAGTCAAAAATACCTTTTATATGCTTAGTCTACCAAACTTCACAGCTAGCAGCACAGCTGCTGTGGAGTCTCTGTGGTTTCCTCTCATGATCGCGCAGTTGACTGGGAGCTGTGGCTCATGCCCTTGCCCAGCACTGGGAGATTATCATACCACATACCACTATCCAAGAAAAGCAACCAAATTCAAAATTCAAAATATGGTTTCTACTGAATGAATGTTGCTTTCACACCACTGTAAAGTCAAAAAAATTGTAAGTCAAATCATCATAGGTCAGAGACCACCTGGAACCTTCTGAAGAAAATGAGTAAATATGTGAGATTTTTTTGGGAGGGTTAGGACATTAATAAGTTAAATCTTTATTTTATGAATCCAGGTGTGGTGGTGTGTGCCTGTAATCCCAGTACTTGGGAGGCCGAGACAGGAGGATCACAAGTTTGAAGTCAGCTTTGGCAATTTAGTGGGACTCTGTTTCAAAATAAAAAATAAAAATGGTTGGGAATATAGCTCAGTGGTAGAGCACTGCTGGGTTCAACCCCTAGTACCACAAAACATATTTTATAAAGAATAATATGGTAAGTATAGCATTAACTGGAATAAGGAGAGATTTGAACTAGAAATAAGATGCCTGATCTAGACAGTGATAGAAGGGATGGTCCACAAGGTATATTTGAAGTAGAATGATAAGGTAAATAGAAAAGAGAAGAATCTAGAATGATGATATTGAGAGAAATAGAACAGAAAAAGCAGATTTACAAAAGAATAAGTGCTGAACAAATATATTTACAATTTAAAATTCTTTATAGATAGTTTTTGCCTGAAGTTGAGGTGAACAATAAAGGAAAGATAATTTACAGTGCCATCCAAAGAATCTTGGTGTTGGCTAACCAAGCATCCATCTTGCCTTAGAAGGCCACAGGACTGGGGAGGATATTTGAACTAGAGATTATAGGTCACAGAACTGGCCCAGCAGAGATGGATGGGCAGGTAAAGTAGAAGGATACAAATAAAGATGAAAATGTCAGAAGAATTCAAATAGCGACACAAGATCCTGCATCTTCACAAATGTTACGTCGTAACTCCCATGGATAGCTTTGTTTATGCCCAAACTGTGACACTACTCAAGCAGAGAAAAACTCTAAATAAAAATAGATGGCTCAGCATCAAGTTAGTATCCCTACTTCCTTTAATTTGACCAAGTTACTGGATCCATATCTCATCCTCTTTGCTTAACATACTGACTTAGTTACATGACCCCTGCTCAACAGCACGGAGGGCACACATTCCTTTTACCCTTCAAGACCTTGCCAGGTTTCACATCATGCTCTTGAACCCCAGTAGCCACATGGGGACCTTGCTAGGTTTGCTAAATTTCTCTGCCACCATCTTCCTGTCTCTTTGCTTACGTACTCTACTGCCTATTGATCTGTACTTTAGTTAGACTTTGGGCCGAAGCTTTTATAATAGAGATCCCAAGATATAGAAACTTAAACAAGGTAGACATTTATTTTTGTCTAAAATAATAGTCTAAAGGCAGCTGATGGTGCAAGCTGATAGGATAGCTCTTCCCTATGCACTCATTCAGAGACCTACACCTATTTAATTTATATTAATTAATTGACACATCTTGGAGTGCCCCTCTTGCTTAAAGAATAGAGGCACATTCACTGCCACATTGACATCCCAGCCCATTTAAAGAAGAAAGATGGGACATGGTGGACAAGCAATTCTCTCTTAAGCAAGCAATACAGAATTCACACATACCTTTCTCATCCAAATTTAACTGGAAAGAAAAGGGATTATTCTTTTTTTCTTTTTTTGCGGTACCGGGAATTGAACCCAGGGGCGTTCTACCTCTGAGCTACACCCCCAGCCCTATTTTTTATCCTTTATTTTGAAACCGGGTCTCACCAAGTTGCGGAGGGCCTCACTAAGTAGCTGAGCCTGGCCATGAACCTGGATCCTCCAGTTTCCACCTCCCAGGTACTGGGATTACAAGCATGCGCCACCACACCTGGTTGGGATTATTCTTATTACCAGAACTAGTCACAAGGTAGATGAAAAAAGTATAGTTGAGTGTTCTCATGTGTGTTAGTCATCTTTCTGTTGCTGCAATAAAATGCTTGAGATAATCAACTTAAAAAATGAAAGGTTTACTTTGACTCACAATTTCAAAGATTTCAGTTCATGGTTGGTAGATGCAATTGCTTTTGGTGCTGTGATGAGGCAGAATATCATGGTGGCAAGCCTGTGATGGAGCAAGCTGTTCACCTCATTATGTCCAGGAAGCTGAGGCAGGGGGTGAGGGGAGAGAGAGAGAGAGAAAGATCTCAAGAAAGAGATGAGTGTGCCACAATCCATTTCAATAGCATGTCCCAATGACCTAAAGCCTCCCATTAGACCCCACCTCCTAAACATTTCTACCATATTCTAATAGCAGCAACCTGAGGACCAAGCCTTTAACACATGGATATTTGGGGTACAATTTAGATCCAAACTATAGTACTGTGCCTTGCTAAAATTCTGTTATTGTAAAGGGGAAACTACTTTGGAGAATAATTAGCAGTCTGCCACACTCTAACTAACTAACTAACTAACTAAAATTGTGAGTTAGTTTGGGCTCATGTACCTCATTCTTTAATTAAGAGCAAAAATAATCGTTTAAACAAATTCTCCCAACACTACAGGAATAATGTCCTAAGCACCTACTATTAAAATGAGAAAATTTCCTGGTTTTTTCACTGGTGTATATTTATTTGGAGCTACTAGGTTTTATAGTTTCAGATCTGAAGTTTCCAGCGGGATGAGTTTCTTTAGCGGTTGTTGCTAAAATTGAACCCCTGGCATAGAGGGGGTGTTCCACAACAACCTGGTCTAGTGTATGAGAATCAGCTCCAAGGTACCATGAGAGTGAAAAAAGAGAAGCAGACCCGTCTAGGCTTACACGGTTTGCAATTTATTAGGGAACTTACGTACAGAAGTGTGGTCCTGGGCAGCAGCAAGACCAAGTTAATCCCCACAATGTGGGGGGAGGTCATATATACTGGTTAAGGAGAAGGAGAGGCATATATACTGGTTAAGACAAAAGTGACTTCATCCAAGCCAAACTGTACCTGGTGTATCTTAGGCTAATATTGATCTAGGCATATTCCTGTTGCCAGTGTCTGGTTATAAAGCACCACACACCACTCTAATGGTTTCATCTACTCATGGTTTGCTAAACTATGCAGTAAAAAACCAACTAGGTTTTCTGTGGGTCAATCATGGTGGTTATGACTTAAGATGGCTGCAGTCATGTCAAGCTGAATCATACAGGTGGTAACTTCATGATGGATAAGCCACTGCTCCTCTTTCTTTGCTCATGGCAAACATTGCTTCTGAAAATCACACTCTTTTCCATGAAACATGCAGCTTCAGGATAATTTTTAACATAGCAGTCCAAGAAGCCACTGCTAGCTAACTGGGATTGGTGTGGGAGATTAAAGCGATTTGCCATCTCTCTGTAGTTGAAGACCAACTAGGTTTCAGGAAATATTATCAATATGTTGTTGCTTACTCCAGACCTTTCATTCATAGTTACAGACACCTTTTCATTTTTTTGTTTGAATTTTAGATTTTGTTTTGGGCGAACAGTGGGGAAAACCTGTGTCTTCAACTAGGAGATGTTCCAAGTTCTCCAGGACCTCACTGGCCATCTCAGTCTCAGAATATGACTAATTAGGGAAGTCTGGGCACATTCGCAGCAGACAATGCCCCATAAGCTGCTTCTTCAGACTTGTACCAGCAATAATACAACAATGTTGAAAATCCTTTATTCTGACGGCCCAGGAGACAATAGAAATGGTTGGGTTTGTGTCAAAAAGATGGAATCTCACAGGCATTGGGGTCTGCAAGTCCTGTGGGTTGCCACACAAATTCTCCTTAAAATTGACTGGACATCCTTAGCTAAGGCAAACCTGGTGTGGATCACATGATAAATGGATCCCCAGAGACTGAGAACATGTGGGAAAAGATGGGGAAAAGTCTTCAAAATCTAAACAAAATGTATCCTGAGATACTTCATACTTTACTATGACAAGATTGCCAGCAATGAGTTTTTAGCTTTTGAGTTTTCCTTAAAAGGGAATAAGATACATTTCTGAAGCAAAGACACTACTTTTACAGTGGAAGATAATATTGTTTTTTAATTCTTACTCCAAAATATTTTAATTATTTTTTCTGGCCTTCTTTACCAATTTAACCTCTAAATATTACCAGACACCAGCGACTGTCCCATTACCTTGGAAAGAGTGTCAAAGAGAAATTTCTGTTGTTTTTTAAATGATCAAATAAAATAAGTAAACTGTGATTGCCTATAATTATAACATCATCTTGATAACTGGTTTTTAACCTATAGACCAGTTTGTTTGAACATAAGGAGCTCTATGTGAGAGAACAGTTAGGGAGGTGAGCAGGAGTAGAAGTAATTTTCAAGTTGATCTAGGTTAAGCACTTCCAACTTTTTAGTTTCCACTATATATGTAGGAATAGTTTAAAGAGAAAGTTAATGTGAAACATCATCTCCTATCTTGTCCCTGTTGTGTATTTAAGTGATAAAGTACAGTGTAGAATAGGACCTATATTATGCTATCCTTTGCAGATAATATCTCTATGTATCCAAATATATTCATGGAATCTTGAATATAAATGAAATATCTATCCTTGGAAAGATAAACAAGAAACTGGAAACACTGGTTCTTGGGAAGGAAAACCAAATGGAGAGGAGTGGGAAGAGGACTACTGATGGGATACCTTTTGATTATATATTTAGAATTTGTCACCAGGTGAATGCATTATCTACTCAAAAACTAAATACAAGTTAAAAGATAGTATTTTGTTTTTAATATGCTTTTATTGGTGCATTATAGTCTCACATCATAATGTAAATCATATTGACAGTGACATGTATTCACACAGCACTTGGTGCCCCCCACCTCCCCTTTTCCTCCCCTTCCCAATACAGAGTACTGAGATTGACGTTGGTATACTCACATATGTACACATAGTTGATGGTAGTATTTCCATTAATGAATCTCAGTCTTTCCCCACCCCTTCCCTTAGACCATATCCCTGGCTCCACTGAGTTTTCTCCTCCATTATCTGAAGTCCCTCTGGTATCCCAATTACTCCCTAGCTTGTGCATATTAGAGAAAACATATGACCCTCACTTTCTGTGATTGGCTAATTTCACTTAACATAATGTTCTCCAAGTCCTTCCATTTTCTTGCAAATGACATAATTTTGTTCTTCTTTATTGCTGAGTAGAGTTCCATTGTGTGCATTTCCCATAATTTTGTAATCTATTCATCTGCTGATGGACACCTAGGTTGGTTCCATAATTGGGCTATTGTGAATTGTGCTGCTATGAACATGGGTATGCATATATTACCGTAGTTCTCTGATTTCTGCCCCTTTGGAAAGATACCCATGAGTGGTATAGCTGGATCATATGGTGGATCCATTCCCAGTTTTCTTTTTTTTTTTTTTTTTTTTTTTTTTTTTTTTTTTTTTTTTTTTTTTTTTTTTTTTTTTTTTTTTTTTTTTTTTTTTTTTTTTTTTTTTTTTTTTTTTTTTTTTTTTTTTTTTTTTTTTTTTTTTTTTTTTTTTTTTTTTTT
>PVJS01019527.1:0-33623 GCA_004027185.1 Glis glis | reverse complement strand
GGGTCCCTCTTGGCCTATCCCCAACGTAGATGTGGATGCGTGCTCTGCAGCCCGCACACAGCCCAGTTTTCTCTCCGCTTTCGCTCAGGCGGGGAGCTCTGGCTTCACTATCCCGAGCCCTTTGAGTCTATTTCAGTGGCGGGGAGCTCTGGCTTCGGCGCGGGCAGCCCACACTTCCCGTTTGGGATGCAAACTTTCCAGGGTGCTGGGGCTTTCTGCTTCTGCCAGCGGGGTCCCACCGGATCTGTCCCCGGGGCAGATGCGGATGCGTGCTCTGCGGCCCTCCCACGGCAGCTTTTCTCTCCGCTTTGGCTCAGGCGGGGGGCTCTGGCTTCCCTATCCCGAGTCCCTCTGAGTCTATTTCAGTGGGTGCACTTTGCAGCAGGGTACTGAGCGGGAGGGGGAAGGCCCCGCCTTTCTGCCGCTGGTGCTATTTCCCTCTGCCTGGGTGTCGGTGGCGCGGGCAGCCCTCACTTCCCGTTTGGGATGCAAACTTTCCAGGGTGCTGGGGCTTTCTGCTTCCGCCTGCGGAGTCCCACCAGATCTGTCCCCGGCGCAGATGCGGATGTGTGCCCTGCAGCCCTCCCACGGCCGCTTTTCTCTCCGCTTTGGCTCAGGTGGGGGGCTCTGGCTTCCCTATCCCGAGTCCCTTTGAGTCTATTTCAGTGGGTGCACCTTGCAGCAGGGTGCTGAGCAGGAGGGGGAAGGCCGCGCCTCTCTGCCGCTGTGTGCCCCTTTTTCCCTCAGCCTGTGTGCCAGGCGGCACTGACGACCCTTTCTTTCCATTTGGGGGCGAAACCTTCCTGGATTATATGGGTTGCAAGTGGGAAGCACTGAAGTTTTCAGCTTCCCGCTTCTGCTTGCTGCCGAGTCCCTCTGGGGTGTCCCTATGCGGAGGTGGGAAGCCGCGCTCCCCAGGGAGTGCTGCGTTGGTCTGGGGCTTTCAGACCTGCTCTATTCCTCAGCTTTTCCTGTGCGGCTACAGCCACAGATTGCTTGCGTCCCCACCCTCTCTTTTTTTTTTTTCAGGGGGGGCTCTTTTCAGTTATTCTGTGCGGCTGTAGCACTCACCTCTCCCGCCGCGTGCACGGGGGACCCATGGGTTACGATGTAGGTGGATGGCAGTCTTCCTCTCCGTCCTTTCGTCCTGGGGCTGTCCGATCTTGTGGATGGTGATTCCGATGTCTGTGAAAAAGGCCTCAGGTTGCTGGTTGTGCGATTTTTCCTGATCTTCTGAGGTTTCCCGCTGGTCTAGCGACCCGATCCAGGATGGGGCTATTGTTCCCCCGCCTCTGGTTGGTCGCCTCCCTTTTTCTGTCTGGGTATTAATTAGTGGGCTTCTATGTATTCTTAAATGTTACTATCTTTAGTTTCTATCCCCCACGGAAGTCGTGTGGGATTTGTATGGCTGTTGCGTTTGGAGCACCCGAGAGAATTTAGAGACAGGCTCCTCTCGGTGTCCTTACTCTGCCGCCATCTTCTGCTCGAGAAATTTCCATAGTTTCTTAAAAGCTTTGCATGATATAGTTATTATATCTTCCTTAAATAAGCCTTACAGAATTCACCAATGAAGATATCTGTGTCAGAAAGTTTCTTTGTGTGATTTATTTTAATTATAAAAATTTTAATAATAGATGTAAGGTTATTCATGTTTTTCTATTTCTTTTTTTCAAACCTCTTTTTAATTTTTTTAATTTATTACATTTATTGGTGCATCGTAGTTATACGTTTTGATAAGTGTGAGGGTATCAGAAGCATACATGCACACATTGCTCGCTTAGCCCTCCCTCAAATCCCACCCTATTCCCTCCCCCTTCCCTCCTTTCCATGCTCAGCATAGTGCTTGACTCTGATGTTAGTGTGTACACCCCATGTGCATTAGTGTATTTCCCTCTTCCCCCTTCCCGTCTCCCTCAGTTAGGTCACCTTCTATTTCTTGATTTAGATTTGATAAGTTGTGGTTTTCAAGAAATATGTCCATGTCACTTGTTGTTAATTTTATTGGCAATAATATTGCTTAATCCTTTAAATGTCTTTACCATCTCTAATGGTGTTCCTTTTATTTCATCATGATATTGATAATTTGATTTTATCTCTCTATTTTTTTTATTTTTCATGCTTAGTCTCCCTAGGGATTTACCAGCATTATTCACTATAACAATGAACCAACATTTGATTGCTGATTTTAAATACTTTACATATTATATATATTATTGGTTTCTGTTATTATTTTCATCATATCATTTCTTGCATTTTCATTTTAATTGCTTTTAATATAATCTTTTTAAAGCGGTAGCATAGGTCATTTATTGTGCACCTTTTACTTATCTCTTACAAACATTTAAAAATACACATATTCTTCAAAACATTGCCTAACTGGCTACTCATATTTTTATATACCGTGTTTTCATTATTATTCATTTATACATAATTTTAAAATATTCATTGTAATATTTTCTATAAACCTATGACTTACTTGGTAGTGAACTGTTTAGTTCCTGATACTTGAAGATTTTTAAGCTATCTTTTAATCATTACTTTTTAATTTAATAGCATTATGGCCAGAGAATATAATTTATATGATTTAGATTATCTTACATTTCTTAGGACTTGATTTATTGTCCATTATTAGTGAGTGTTTCATGTGAAATTGAGAAGAATGTATTTCCTCCTTTGGGGGATATAATATTCTACAAATATCAATTAATGCTGCTCAAACATCTACACTATATTTTTTCTATGTTTTTAGATATTACAACAGAAAAAAAGATTTTTAAATCTATAAGTAGATGTTTTTCTTATGCATTTTAAGGCATGTAACTTTTTTATATATTAGGAACTTTGTTATTTGGTACACACACATTAAAGATTGCTATGTCTCCTTAAGTAATTCACCTTTATATAATATCAACTTCCTTACGGAACTGGATTTTATCTGTTATCAATTGCTGCCAGCCTAGAACTTCCTTTTAACATTCTTATAGTATTATAGACAACCCCTTCTAGGTTTTGTCATTCTGAAAATGTCTGTTTTACATTTACTTATGTATTTATTTATTTACATTCATTCATTCATTCATTCATTTATGGTATTGGGGATTGAACCTAGGGCCCCTCATATGCAAGGCAAATGTTCTACCATTGACCTGCATCCCCGTTCATTTATTTATTTATTTAGATTGAACCTAGGGCTCTGAACTACATCTCCAGCCCTTATTTAAAAAATTGTTTCTAAAATTTTGAAACAGGGTCTTACTAAGTTCTGAGGGTCTCATTAAGTTGCTGAGGCTAGATTTGAACTTGGAATCTTCCTGTGTCAGCCTCCCAAGTATTACTGGTATTAAAGGTGTGCACCACAACACCCACTCCCACATTTACTTTTGACAGATCCTTTCATTGATACACAGTAGCATAGTTGGCTCTGTGCTACTTCTCTTTCACCAGCTCAAAATTCCTCTTCATTATTTTTGGCCTGTGTTATTTCCTATGTAAAGTCAACTGTCATATTTTATCATGACTTTTCTATATAAAAAGTATCTTTTCATTTTTGGCTGTTTTCAAGATTTTATCTTTATCTTTGTTTTTCAGAAGTTTGACTATAACATCACTAGGTGGGGTTTGTTTCATATTTATCTTGCTTGGGGATTGATAAACTCATTTGACTTCGGGATTGTGTCTTTTATCAATTTTGAAACATTCCTGGATATTCTTCAAATGCACCTATATTTTTCTCACTTCTTTTTCTTCTCCTTCAACTACAATGAGTTTTCTTATTTAATATTGGCCCACTGATCTCACATGCAAGTTGCATAAACAGGATGTTTAATTTCTGTTGAAAGAAACTTTTATAGTTCAGTATGAGACATTAATACAATTTAAAGGTAAGTTAGCTATTTATTTGGCCAGTGAAATTAAAAAGTGATCAATCTAAAATTTTCTCAAGTCTGAGACTCTAAGATTTGAGTTTAGACTAGCAAACCTATGTAGTGAGTACTCGTGGGATTTTAGTAGAAACCTAGGTTTCCTCAAAGATGCTTGGTCTTGATCTGGAAATTCTCCCAGGAGTATAAACCAGAAATGGCTTCCTCCAGGAGTCATCCCTGATGAGTGTGCAGTGAGGCCAGTGCTCTAAAGTCCACTGTTTCTGCATTACAGAGACCAAGGTCTCTGGAGCACCTTCAATAAAAAACATCTAGCTCCAAAAACTTAGGACAGGAGTTTGGGTACATGTGGAAGAAAAGTAATCTACACTGTTACCTGTTGTTAATGCTTCATGTCAAATATGTGCTTAGTTTTAAAAGCCTAAATATCATGATTACTGTATTTAATCAATGTCACAAAAGATAGGAAGGAAATTGGAAGCTCCTTCAACTTTAGGATCTATGAACTTTGTTCAATAATTTGGAACCAACTTACCCGGGGAAATTATAGATAGTACCTATAAGAAATATTGTATATAAATAACATTTGTCTGTTATTCCCAACGCTCCTTCACACACACACACACACACACACACCTGTATATATTCATTTCCCAGAGATGATTAATTTCTGAATATATAATGATATATTTATAAACACAGTATTTTCCTATTATAAAACTATCTTTAAAACACTACATAGTTATTTATTTTTGGTACTAGGAGTTGAACCCAGGGGCATTCTACCTCTTTTTTAAAACTTTTTATTTTGAAACAGAGTCTCACTAAGTTACTGGGGGTCTTGATACATTGCTGAGGCTGACCTTGAATCTGCAACCTCCTATCACAGCCTTCTAAATACTGGGATGATAGGTGTGTGCCACTGCACATGGCTTAAAATATAATTTTGGTCAAACCTTTAATTCAGTTTACCCATGAAAAAAATACTATTTATTTTTCTTTAATGACAATATAAGAATAAAAATACATAGAGAATGGATTTTACTAAGGAAAAAAAATCAATGTATTTTCCTTTGCTGCTTCAATAATCAACAAGTGAAAAAGTTTAGAAATATTTTATATATAACTAAATCACTGAAGTTTTCCTTTTGGTTTATAAAACAGATTGGCTGCTTTCCCACTGGTCTATTTGTCAAATTCTTTTAAGAGGTATTTCAGTGACCTTGAAGACATATTTGAACCCTGTAACCAGAAATATTTTGTTCTACTGCCTTATCTATTCACTAAAACATGTTAGAAACCAAGGGAGCAGGCGGAGTATCTTCACTATTTGCATATTTCATATGTAATATAGTACTTTTAAAACATTTCTTGTGACACAATAGCCATTAGAATGAGGATATCTAAGTGGGATAATTTCAGCAAAGAATACTGTGTTTTTAAATTGGATATGATTATAATGACATCTGCACATATGTTTTTGCATTATCCTGTGTCATCAGTTTAGTTATTACATTGATTTGTGTGATTTTGCTACCTCCTCTATGCTCATATAATTAGGTGGATAAAAATCAACTCAAAGCATCAAGCTGGGAAAATTCTATATAAAGCAGTCGTTTACATATGTTAGTGCTAAGATTGTTAAGGTGCAGGTATTTTTTTTTTATGTCACCCTTATAGAGTATCTGGAGAGGTAAATTCAACTTTTCAAAGTGCTTAGAGTTAGAGTTAGGTGCGCATTTATACTTTTGTGCTTGCTGCCATCTTATCAGAGGATTAATTTTGTGTTTCAGGGTCCTCTGGCCTCAGAGAAAAGCCTGGGGATAGAGAAGCAGAAGGACTGACCAACTGTTCAGAGTTACCCTTAAGTAGTTTTGAAACATATAGTGTATTCCTGGTTGAAAGTGGTTGCACAGATGGAGAGTCAGTCAGAACCTCTTTCCACAATCATGAAATGAGCTTGGTTCTATCACTTCATCTAAAACCTCCCAGAAAATGATGACTTTAGACTAAAGGTCGAGCTGAGATTTATTGAATTTAACTGGCTAATCTCTGGCTAGTCCATTTGAAGTAGTAAATACTAAAGTATTGTTCCATGATTTTGAATCTATGTTAGTTATTAAAGAGAAGTAAGTTGTGGTAATGACTTTTCAAATATAGGTATATGTATGTAAGAAATATTTTTGTGCCTACAAAAATATAAAGATCATTCTCACTTTTAATATTCTTGGAAGTTGTGATCAACTAGAAAAACTTGTCTGTAGTATATGTTTAGCCTGAAGATTGCTATTTAAAATATTATTTTGTCAGGTTATTCTATGCTTCTGTGGGGGAGGCAAATGAAAGTCAATAAAATAGATACTATGTAAACTCTTATTTTACATATGATAAACAGAAGACTGCTATCAACTGATTTCAATATTAATCAAATAAAACAGGATAAAGAAAATTATCATTTTATCATATATATTGCATCCATTTATATTCTTTAGCATCTAGACTAACATAAGTAATATCTAGACAAATATATACATGTAGACTAATATAAGTACATTTAAAAATGTCTACTAATATAAAGAGAAATTTATAAGTACAAAATAGGCTAACACTGAATTATTGTACAAAAGAATTTATATGAGTACAAATTCTAAAATATGTATTAATTTTTTACTCTTCTCGGTAATCATATTGTCTATAATTTCAAAGAATTAGCTTAATTTATAAACAGAAAATTTAAACCTTAAAACCTACAATAAAATAGATATCTTAAATTGCCAGGTAACAGAAAGATACTTACAAAAGTTCTACTTTGGTATAAAAGTCATGGATAGAAAAACTCTCTAGAGCTATTTCTCAAATAGTTCTTATTTCCCTTCTACAATGAAGAACTCATTTTTGTGCAGATCAGCATTTAGCTCCTGTGGAAGGAGAAATGCATAGATGCATGAAGATAATGCAAATTTAAACAGAAAGGAATTTTTGTAATCAGGGTTAGCGGGAGTAGGAAAACAGATGAGAAGTAAAACCCATATAGTTTTCCAGCCCAGACTCAGAAGCAATAAAGAGGGACTGCTACTCAAAAGCAACAATTTGATTGCTATTTAGGTCCAAGCACATTAAGACTAGAATCAGAAGAGTGTAATCTACTCTCGTATCCCTGCATTTTCCCTGGATGAAACGGACAACTCAGATTCATGGCGATAACCTCCTGGCTGATTTTGGCCTAGAGACTTTCCAGTTCATTACCTTCCTTAGTATTTTAGTTCTGGGAAAACCAATTCCAATTCTATTAAAGAAATTCTTGCCATTGTGCCTCTTTGTCTTTCAGTTTCTTTTTTTTTAATTTGAGATTTTTTTCTTCTGCCTTCACTGAACATATTTAAAAAGCCAACACCCTTCTGTTTCATACTCGGTTGCTTTGAAATAGGCTGCATTGAGACCATTATCTTAGGCATTAAATTACTGTGGAATTTTTGAAATATATAGTAACTATTTACAGAGCAATATTATTAACAACCAAAACATGTTGATTAATTATTTACATCTACATCTAATTGAAATATTAAGATGATTGAAAAAGATTTTCTAGAATGTCAAAATTGATTATCTCACATTTCTACTTTACTCCTAAGTTAGAGAGGAAATCAAAGTCAGAGTGTTTGCACAGTAATGCCAGTCACCACTACTTTCCGCATACCCTGCGTCCTTGTCAGTTATTGAATCAGTGTGCTTCATTTTCCCAGCGCTGCCTTCTGCTCCTGCCGAAGTGATGTGAACAGTTGAAGCAACTGCTTGAATTTTGCCTGAATTTCTCAAATAATCCAAGCAGAAATAGAAAGTTTGCTTGAAGCACTATTGTTATTCTTCTCTTCACAAGTTGAGTCATACTCAAGCCTGTCAATCAAATGTCCTCCCTGTTAGACGGTTCCACTCTCTTAACCACCATTGCTCCAAGTGTCTAGACCTTGTACATTTTCTAATGTTATTCTTGGAAACACTCTAAAAATATAGCCTCATTTTAGATAGAGAATATATGAATATATATACATATATATATATATATATATATATATATCAGGAATGTTCTTTCACACTCTTTCTGTAAGTGAAATATTTTATTAAGCCTTTCTATATATAAATTTGCAACCCTTCACACCAACATGATTGCATTTTCTCTACTGTATACATTGTTATGAAAATATGCATATTATATGTGGCTATATTGTTTTGTGAATTTTAAAAAAATTTAACAACATACACATTCAAATATTGTTAACACCTTCAAAGGAGTCACTTTTAAAGGTTGTGTGTTTATTCAGTAGTGGTACTATTTTGCCAAATAAAATATTTTGAATATTTTTGGAGAATTATCCTGAATGTCTGTATAGACTTGTTGAATTTCTACAGTTATTTATTCTCCCATAGTTGCATGTGTATCATTGCTGACTCCAACTTCATCAAACATTCTTCAACCCCAAAACCAGAAAGTTAAGGCTGGTACCTCTGGAGCCCTTTATGTTTTTCATCCTGATCCTGATCTCTCTCCTTTCAAAATAACCATTATCTTGATTGTTACTGTTATAAATGCTCTTGCATTTCTTTATGAATTTTATCATTCAGGTGTTCATTATTAGACATTATTGTTTCATTTTGCCTATTAAAAAGCCTGATACATTTTAAATTTTATAAAGTATTGGGTAATTTATTTATTTATTTATTTATTTATTTATTTATTATTGTGGTCCTGGAGGTTGAAACCTGGGGTGTTCTACCTCTGAGCTACACCTTAGCCCTATTTTATTTTTTTAAATTTTGAAATAGAGTTTTGCTAAGTTACCATGCACTGGCCTCAAACCTATAATCCTCCTCTCTCAGCCTCACAAGTACTGAGATGACAGGTGTTCTCCACCATACCCAGCTTATTGGATCATTTTCTATTCCTTTGTTTTCATCATTGTTATATCATTTAACCTGAAGAATTTCTTATAGTCTGGACATTGCAGAATGAATGTTTATTGTGCAGTGCAATACACTACTTTGTCCCGTATTTACACTGGCAGCTAGATCCAGGGACTTAATCAGATTCCCATTTTACACCATTGGTAAGACTATGGGTGGCATGTGCATGTGGTTTGCTTAACTGCTTCTAGGAGGCACATTTCATCTGCTTTCACTTCTTCTTGGTGTTGGTATTTGTTGTTGATCAAGCATAGATCCTTTATTTCATTGGGAGGCCATTCTGTTTTCATTTATTAAAGGATATTTTTACAAAGAAACATATTTCCTTGCCTATTATTTGGTTGTACTATAGAAGCAAAGGCAAGATAAGTACTTAGTTTTTCATTTTTATTTACCAGAAGCCTTGTTGATTCTTCTAACAACAACTTGCTGCCTGAAACTTCAAGAGAAAGAAACTAGCCTCTTGGATGATCAGAATCACATGGAGGGCAGCCCCAGGTAAAGCCTGAACCAACTACCAGGCAGTGAGGTGTCTATCTAAATCAGAAAACCTTCCCTCCCCTAAGCTGTCAGCTGAACTCCACTGTATGAGTGATCTCAGAAAAGATCAGCATAAGAAACCATCCAACTAAACCCAGTTCAAATTGCTAATCCAAGAACATTATAAGCAAATAAAATAGTTGTTTAGATCATTAACCTCAGGTGGTGTTTTGCACCTCCAAAGACACTTGATTCAATACGGTTAAAGAGAAAATGTAAAAAAAAAGAGAGAAAATGTTTGTGATAATACCATACTGATATTATAACTCAAATTACACTATAGAATTTTTACTGAAACTCTTCTACAATATATCTAGATTTTCTTTCTTCCATACACACAAAAAATACAAATTCTGAAGGACACAGGGCATAATAATTACTCACTTGAATTTTTTTCCACATTGTCCACAAAACAGTCTGAGGAAAAAAATCAGTTGACTATTAATAAAAAAACACACAACACAAAATCAAACAACAAACCTTCAAATATCTGCTAACCAAGAATAATAAAATCAACAAACCACCTGTCCTTTGAAACTTAAGTAGAGATAAAAACTATCTTAGAAAAACATGAGCTTTTGGGGAACATTACAGATGAGACCATCACATGTTGATGAGGTATAAATTAGTACACGCAGTAAGGAAAATGGTATGACATTTCTTCAAAAAGTTAAAAATAGAACTACCATATGACCCAGCAATCCCTCTCCCAATCATCCCTCTCCTAAAAGAAATGAAATCAACACCTGATAGAAATATCTACACTCCTGTTTTGGGAACCCACAACTAGACTCTGAGTACAGGATCTGAGTGTCTAGCAACCCTGCCCTAATGTGAAATGAAAAGGAGATGTGTGGAGGTGTCTACAGTATGCCTCTCACAGGATACTTAGTTGACATAGTAGTGGACATAGTAACTAGTTGTCTGACCCATGACCAGGTGTTCCACATACAGGAGATTTCTTCATACTGGCAGACACCCTTGTGGCTTTTGTCTGACTTGTGTCTAGTTTATGACTGCCTGCCCAGTACCCTGGTGCTGACAGCCTGCCTTTTAATTCTCCCTGGCATTCTGGAGAATACCCGGATGAGGGTAGCCCTTGGTTCTTCAAATGGAAGTCACAAATTCAACCACTACAATAGAAGATATGTTCAAATATTTAATACTTACAATTCCTGGGTAGGGAGAGTACAATGAGTTGCAAGGACATTCCTCCAAAAGAGATTGTGTCAACTAATAATTTATATAGGAGAATACAGTGTAGGCCGCATTACATTTTTGGATAAATGCCTTAATAGTACATTCAAAGGAGGCAGTAAGAAAGCATAGAGCCCAGTCTGCTCAGTGGAGTTCTTATCTCTGGTCACCATCTTGTGCTGTTTTGATGTAGTCTTTTACTTCTAATGTCAAGGCAGCAACCTTTGTTGTGTTGTTCCTACTACATCTCCTATGCTCATTGAAGTATTGTTCATAATAACTAAGATATGAAATTAAACTAAGTTTATCATAGAAAAGGATAATGAATTTGTTATGAGTGCATGCACACACAATGAAATATTTTTTTCCAGACTTAAAAAGGAGATAATGCCATTTACAACACCAGTGAATCTGGAGGTCTTTATTCTAAGTAAAATAAGCCAGGCACAGAAAAAAAAATACTTTATGATCTCACTTATATGTGGAATCTTAAGATGCAAATATATAGAGTAGTGAGTATAATGTTGGTTATGTTTGAGGAGGGTTATAAACAGGTATGATGTAGGTCACAGGTAGCAAACTTGCAGTTATATGTGATGAATAAGTCTACAGAAATATTGTGCAGCTTGAAGACTATAGTTAATATTGTATACTGGAAATTTGCAAAGAAGTAGATTTTAGGAACTTTTATGACACATTCATAAAAATGAAACTATGTGAGATGATGATTATATTAACTTTCTTGACTATTAATAATTTTACTATGTATTTGTATATCAAAACATCATCCTCTACCCCTTAAATATATACAATAAAAGTAGATTAATTATAAAGCATGCATTCCCATTTCTCCTTGCATATTTTAGAGTTTAATTATATGTATATCATCAGGTTTTACTCACTACCTACTACACTCTTTTCTCCCTTAACCCTTACTTAACATCTCTTACTTGTAATTTTTTACTTGTAATTAAACATGTAATATTCAGCATAAGTTTTTCATTTTAATTTTCCTAGTGAATTTTGCTCTCTCAGGCTCATTTTTGTGAGACGTATTAGGATAAAAATCAGAGAAATACATGTGAGAATACCAATGCCAAAATGCCAATCTCAATAACTTATAGGGAAGGGGGGAGTGAGGAGGGAGCCGAGGGAAAGCTCACCAAGCGCTATGTGCATGTATGTTACATCACTATGAATTACATTATGGTGGGCGACTATAATGAACCAGTAAAAGTACTAAAAAAGAAAACCTACTCTAAAAAATAAGAGAAATATATTTCATGAGCTTTATGTATTGAAAACGGTTTACGTCTTTTGAAATTGAAGATCAATTTCAAATAACTTGTCTCATATTTTATGTCTTTGAGAATCTTACATATTTACTCTATTTTCTTCTGAATAAAGTACAGCTGTTGGAAAACCTGAAGAAAATCTAATTTTTTTCACATAACTCACATACTATTTCTTTTCCTAAATGTTCAAAAATTTGTTTTTTTCCTTTTTTTGTTGTGAATTTCAGAAAATGTGCTAGATTATATCATTATTCCCCAGATCTATATCCATGCATACTGAACCACTCCAAACTGTAATAGTGGAAATCAGCAATTTTCTTAAGCTTACAAAATTTGTAGTTGAGAAATTTGGAAAGGCACAAAGTTGACAGTTCTTCTGTACTCCAAGATGTCTGAGAATGGTCAATAGATCTCCAGAATATTCTTTTTCATTTGATATCTGATGTCTGGACTTTATAGCTGCAGACCTGTCTTAGCGAGGAAGTTTTGGATGGAGCACCTGCGTGCTGTCTCTACATATGATACTCTCAGGGTGGTTGATATTTTATATAGAAACTGAGGGGTCCATTATGTTCAGTAAATAAAGTTGAAACTATAAGATATTAATGAATTTCCTCATACTCTGTGGCCCAAACTGTCACATGCCTCCCAAATTCAATTTTACCAACTTAATGTGAGTAATATCAAAAAATTTGAAACTAACCAATCTATTATCTAAAACACATCTATTTGTCTATCATTTGTATACCCACTCATTTATAAAATTGCTCAAAAGTATTGTTTCAAATGACATCAGGCAAGTCTTAAGGTTGAAGATTTCTCTACTTAAATGACACCCTTGTGTAGACATGTTTGCCGAGTTTCAGTCTCTCAGGTACAGTTCCTTTTAATAATATTTGTTTATCAACAAATATAAATTTGTTTATCTTTGTTTTGTTAATATTTTTAATTTTTTCCTTTCAGCTTACATTTCTAGCAGTACATTATTTTCTGTTTATTATTTTTATTCTAGTTTAGTCTTTGTATATAAAATACACTTCTTTCATATGTAATTCTTTCTTGAGTCTGACTTCAATTTCTAAGGTTTGCTCATTTGAAATACATTGTTCCTTCATATATCATATAATTTTCTTACTATATTTAAGTTCATATTGAAATAATACAAAGAAATCTTGATCTGTTCTTTTATTTTAGGCCTGACTTTCTGGTAGGGAAGTTATTCTCCTCTTTGTTCTTTGTATTCTGTACACCCACCGTTTGAGTGGCATTTTTACATTAACTTTTTCCTGTTACTCATATGTATGTGATTTTAGTTTTCATAAACTCTTAGAAGGGGGCTTGATTAGATAGCCTTTACAACTTTATGGAAGTTTGGGTAGCATTAGAAAGATAATGACTTACTTTGTGAAAACGTCTGGCTCTGCTTCCAAGCACACTTTCAGCTATATATTCTTTCATCTGTTTTCTCTATCCTGATCAATTTAGTTCTACTCTAATCAATTTTTGCTTGGAGTATGGTATCCCATTAGAAGAGTGCCTTGAGTGGTCAGTTTCAAGAACTCATAGGCTATAGAATTCCCAGTTTGCTTCAGAACTTCCCATGGACTTGGAGTGATTGGAGTGAGCAAAACTCCCTGTTTCAACTGCCAATTTCCAACTGGCCTTCCATGTCTTCTAGTCCATATCTGTTGCCTTTTGGGGGGTTCCATGCTCTAATTTATTTATTTATTTTTCAATTACATTTATTGGTGCCTTGTAACCTCACATCATTATGTAGTCCAGAGTGATAGAGTCATACATGCACACAGTACTTGGTGAGCTCTCCCGCCCCTGGCTCAATTCCACTCCCTCCGGTTCCCTGTACATGATATTGAGATTGGCATTGGTAATTTCACATATGTACATAACTTCAGTGGCAGTGTTTCCTTCTTTGGTTCTCCCTCATTTCTTTCAATCACCCATTGCTTGCCTCTGCTTTCTTTTGAACATGTGGAGATAGCACAGTCTTGCTAGATAGTGCCAGTTGAATCCTACCTCTTTACCATTTGTAGTTCTTGGGGATACCTTGTCAAGTGGTTTTGTCAAGAATTTTGAAATCATGTATTTAATTTGGCTCTCTAGTCACTTTGTCTGCTTACATATGGAGATTAGGGAAGATCCAAAAAATATGCTGACATCATTGCTGCCTATTCCCTGAAACAATGTCAAAAAGAATTCTCCACATATGGTTTAAAGAGGGCAATATGATAATGGTCAGGCTTGGAATGATATTGTTAATTTATCTGATATGTTAAAATAACATTTTATAACCATATCTGGCACTGTATGTATTTCTAATGAGAAATGATAGTAGTGTGGACCTCAATGTTATTTTAAATTGTAGCATTAAAAATTTTCTCTGTAAACAATCCTATTTTTATTGAAACAATAAGACAGTAAGATGAATACTTTAATTTACTGTGCACCATTTATAAATAATACAAGGTAAAAACATACATATATCTTTAGACTGAATAAATATATAATATTTGTACACAGGGAATAATGTACTTTGAAAAGAACTATGACTGTTAGTGTATAAAATTGAAGGAGTTCTCACATTATCTAAAAGAATAATGTAAAAATTTTTCTCACTGAGTAATTCTCTAGCAAAACTAGGAAATTGCTTTGTACCCATGATGTGTCCTTTGATCCATGAGGCTCCCCACACAGCAGCTCCTCTATGTTTCCAGATTCAGTTTGGTAGGATCGTTTTTTCTGTTTCTTTAGATTATTCTATGGAGCTACTATAGTTATATTGTTAGTCTTCAATTCATTAGTAGTTAATTCTCATAACAAAGATATTTTTCTCTCTTTGTATATTGTGTAATGGCTGCTGGTCAAATTTCCTTTGTATTTCTAAAAGTTACTAAAAATCTATATGTGGTTATATATTATTATGATAAAATTGAGTAAATACAAAAATTAGTTACTAATTTCTAGGAATGGAACTTAATGTGTCTTTATAAATTGTTTATCTTATGGTGAATATAATTTATTTTCATAGATTTTACTGATATAAGATGCCAGTTAGGTCAGTTGTATCTTTCACCTCTCCCTTGTCAAAAAAGTAAAATATAATATCATCTACTCTGACTTATTGATATTCTCTTATATTAGAGCATTATTAGAACAATTAGACCACCTAAATCTTTATGCATTTAGAATATTCAGAGCTCTAAATTATAGCTTTAAATTCAATTCCCAAAATCATATCTTATACATATACCTATATAAAAATAAGTACATACTATATACATACATAATCATATATGTAGCAGGTTTCCTGTGCACTGGTTACCATCTTGTCTGAGTACGGTGAGACAGAACACACTCATACCCAACAAGTTACATAAAGTCGGTTTATTAATTAAAAATAGGCAGCAAGGGACAAACAGGAGCCTGGGATTCATTGTGAGCTGGTCCTCCCAGGTTTAGAAAGCTGTCCAGCAAAGATGGAGTCTTGACTGTACAGGTTCCACTTGTACTGTAAATAAGGGATTCTGGAAAGTAGCGTCTCCTGGGGTTTCTATTGTGGGGACACAAAATGTAGGAGTTAAAGTATTTAAGGACAACCTCTTTCTAGGGAGAGAGTGAAACAAAGCCTTGACAGCACTCCCTTATCTCAAGAAACTTCAGGTCCAGGACACTCTACAGTTGTTCTGAAGAATTACAAGTGAGACATGGATGAGAACTAAGTTGGTCCAAGGTCATCCAGTGAACTGTCCTGCAAAACACACACAAATACACAGATATAGACAGTCAAGAACACAGATCATAGCAAACTGTTATTAAAGGTTTAGTTTTAGGCAATTTGTCAGAAATGTGGCTATTAAATTATACTTGCCTGTTTCTTAGGTCAAAGGTTTATATAATTCATACTTAGTAATATTTCACATGTGCAATAATAACTAACATGAATTGTTATTGCAACACTAGAAATTGACAGCACACAAATGTGAAACCAGTAACTAAATTCTTAATATGGTTTTAATACATTTTTGTAATTGTGAATTTTGATGCTGGAAACATAGAAGAGAAAGAAAAGGTAGACAAAGAATTTTACAGAAATTTAGGAAGGAGCATTCAAATACATTTTCAAGGGCCTTAGAAATTGTTAATATCATTTTCTAGAATATTTGACAGTGGTATCCAAGGTATATTTTCCTCTGTAAGAAAAGGGGTTACTCCTAGAATTCTTTTTACTTAGATTTGAGTTTAAAATTAGAAAAGAGAGTAATTCTGGGTGATTTTTCCATTTTACTTTTCCTCTACTATTCATAAAAGAAAAACTCTGATGACATTGTAGCTTAGAGCTCTTAATGATCTAAATTATTTAAGTATTACTCTCCTAGCCATTTCACCTCCAAAGATACAACCTCACCCACAAAATCTGCTTACTCAATCATTAGGATTAAGACCACCAAGCCGATGATCTCTGTTTAATTCTATTACCATGAGAAGCTCAACATTCCCAGGGATGTCATATCACCCAGGCCTCTGCACTACACCCCACCATCACTATGAATCTTCTAGTCTTCCACTCTATACCCCCAGAACTCCTTCTTCCAAAATTTTGGAACTCACAGACCTTCATCAGCTAATACCCCCATATCTATAACTTCCTCTCTAAAATTCTATCAATTTGCTCTAATGAGACCTGGGCCTCTCTTTTGTATGTGGTCCGTCTGCAGTCCTTGCAAGTTGGCTGTTTTGTCTTCAAAAACCTGAGACTAACCATTAGGCCTGGAAGGTGGGTGAGTCTTTCTCTTTACATCTAATTTTCATTACAAAACATTATTTCTTCTATCTTAGCACTCTGTGAAGCTCAGACTGTTAGACTGTTCTTGCTGCTGCTACCCCTCCTCATGAGAGATAGCAACACATTTATAAGTCATTTAAGCTCATTTATTGAGAAATAATATGGAACTCTTCCATAAGAGTTTCTAAACGACTTCAATAGGTCTTAAAGAATATTGTTAATATCCTCATTCCTCATCTTTTAACACCCTCACTTTTTAGAGAACTCATCCACTCAATCCTATGGTCATACAATAGACCATGTTCTTGCCAATAACTGCAGACCTCTCAGTCTTCTTAGATTCTCTTTTCCTTCTTTATAATTATCCCCTTACAGAAGCCCTCAGATATTTTGACTTTTATTCTCCTTGAAAAACTTCAAACCTTTTTAAGTTCACATTTCTACATTCCCTGCTATGGTCCTCAGGTCACCGATCACACCCAATGATGCCGACTAGCATTTTTTTCAATTCATTAGATTCATCACTGTTAATTTGAAGACGATCTTTAGTGCACTCCACGAGCTGACTACTTTTCCCTAGTCAATCACTCTCACACTCATTTCACTCCTTCTGTTCTATTCAAGTGTGCTAACGCTCCTCTCAATTCCTCAAGCTCAGCTAATGTGATTGTTTTTCAGAGCACTGACAAAAAGAAGCACTTACTTACAATAACTTTGCTTTTTTTTAAATATCGCTAGAGAAAGAAAATCGGAAAAAACATTCTACTGGTTTCCCACTAAGCCGCTCACTTATACACGCTGCTTTTTCTCCCTTTACAATGTCTGCATTTTCGTCTGAGGTCAGAAACAAATTACATCCACTCTTCACTGATGACATCGGTTCTGAAGTTATTTCTTCCCCAACATCAATAATTCATCAATTTTACCTTCTATTATCTCAGTCCCATCAGAACACAAACATGTTATTATAATTTGTTATGATTAGATATAGAATGTCCCCTGAAGAGCTCATGTATTAATGTTCAGAGCTTATGTAACTAAGTCATGAAGGTTATAATCTCATCAATGGATAAATCCAGTGTGATGGGTTTACTGGGCGGTAACTTTGGCAGTTGGGATATGGCTAGAGAAGGTGGGTCCCTGGGGGGTGTGGCCTTAGGAACCGTGTTTTTTTGCCTTTGAATCCCTTTGCTTTCTTGCTCTCTCTGTTTCCAGCCTCTGTGATGTGAGAGCAGAGCTCTTGCTCTCTCCTTGCTTCCGGCCCATGCCCAGAGCTCCGCAGACCCCAGCCTCACACAGACTGCACCCTGAAGTCTCCAAAGCCTGTGAGCAAATAAATTGTCCTTCCCTTAAGTTGTGTGGCCAGTTATTTTGTATTATAACAGTGAGAATGCTGTTTGAAACATAATTCCAGTTTTAGAAAAAAATACTTCTCATTTAAGCTATTATCTCCATCTGATTTCTCCTCTTTACTTAGAGTAAATATTGAGTATGGAAAATTGTTGAGGGTTTTTAATTAATATACTCAATGTTTGCAATTCCTTACTTCACATTCTATCAGGAATCTGTTTGTTTTCCACCACTCCAATGACATTATTCTTGTCCACATCACAATCCTATAATAACCATTGTCATATTCAATGGCAGCTTATTCAGAAACCATTGTTATTCATTTATCAGCAGTATTTTAAAAGGCTGTTCACACCTTCCAGCATGAAATACTTTATTCACTTGACCATTTGGATATACTGCCTCTCAAATCTTCAAATTCACAGCATGTTTTGCTGCAAAGTTTTATGCTTCAAATCTCTACATGTTGGACACACCTAAGAATCGATTCCTAGATCACTATACTCACTATTTGCATCTACATTTTTAGCTTATTTATACTAGACTTTGGTTTAAAATACTTCCTTTTAGCCAAACACTTCCAAATTTGTATCTCCAGCCCAATGCTGCCCTATTCCTAAATGTAAGACTGACAAACTCCCTATTCAATAATTGAGATCTTAGAGCTTCAAAATTAACATGTTCTAGCCAGGGGTGGTGGCATGCACCTGTAGTTCCAGCCACTTGGGAGGTTGTGGCAGGAGGATCACTTGCATCAATGATGGCTGGGCATGGTAGAAAGACCTGGTCTCAAAAAAACAAACAATAGCAGCAACAACAACAAAACCATATTCAGAGATAGTTATTTCTTCATATAACTTGTTGCCCAAATTTACTCATCCCTGTGTTTTCCATGACTTAGAATATGGCTGCTATATTCTAAGATGAGTTCAAGCCAAAATGTGGACCTTATTCTTGACCTTTCTTTCTCTGGCATAGAATCTGCAAATCCAGAATCCAACCACATCTCTTCAGCACCACTCACCCTCTAGAAGTTATCACCCTATTTTGCCTCTATTATTGCAATTGCTTGTTAATAGTTTTTTCTGCTTCCATTTTCACTCTTTCAGCCTCTATTGTTCCATGGGCTAATGGAGTAAGCCTTTTCTAATTAAATAACTAATTTTATCATACTTATTCAAAATTGTTTTGAATAAATAATTAATAAAGAAATACATGAAAAAATCTATGGGAAATAGAAGGGGTAAAAATCGGAGGGGGAGAGGAAAAATTATATTCAAATAAGTAACTTAAGTAACTGAGGGACATCAGAAGAAAACGGGAGGAATATATTACAGTGAAATCGCATTGATGCACTTATATAGAACGGAGTACTGTATGGTTTTACATTAATTATGTAACCTTTGGAAAATTGGTTGTCTTTGAGCCTAAATTTTTAACTGTGGTGGGTAGAATTGTAAGTCGGCCCCCATGATTCTCTTGTCCTGCGGTGCATATGCTTTCTGCCTAATCAATCAAACACTAATTTAAGTTTCTCTGTGAAGGGACTTTTGCAAATATCCTTAAGATCTTAATTAAGGTTATTTTATACATAGGAAGATAATATGGTGGGCCAAATCAAATCAGGCAAGCCTTTGTAGAGGACTAAGATCTTTCTGGATGTAGAGAATTGAATCACAAGGGGAGTTCTCTGTTACTGGCTTTGAATATGAGGATGTGCACATGCCCATGATTTGCAGGTGGCTTTTAGGATCTAAGAGCAGCCCCAAACTGACAGACAGAAAGGAAACTGGAAAACAGGTCTTACAATCATAGAAAGAAATAAAGAAAAAAAAGAAAGAGGGAAAGAAAGAGAGGGAAAGGAAAGGAAAGGAAAGGAAAGGAAAGGAAAGGAAAGGAAAGGAAAGGAAAGGAGAGAAAAAACCCTCTGTATCTTGACACAAGCACATGGCCTTTCAGGAAGATTCCAAACTCCAGGTGAGAACGCAGCCTGACCTACACAATAACTTTGTCCTTGTGATTCAAGGGGCAGAGAACTCAGCCATACTGTATCTAAGCTTCTGACCTGCAGATAACTGTGGGCTGACAAGTATGTATTGTTTTCAGCCTCTAAGTTTGTGGTAATTTGCTATGCAGCAAAGGATAATGACTACTATTAATCTCTAACAAGTGGATTTCAATATCATCTCCTTTGTAATGAAACCATAAATAGGTAGAAATTTCTTAAATAGAATATGCACATAGGTTGAGCATCCTTAATACAAATATCCAAAATCTCAAATAACCCCCAAATCCAAAACTTTTGACTACCAATATGATGTCATAAATCTATTAGTTCAGTGTATACTAACTTTGCTTCATGCAGGAAATCATTAAAAACTGTGTATGAAATTAGCTTCAGGCTATGTGTAGAGGATGGATCCAAAACATAAATGAACTTTATGTTTTGATCTGGAAAATTTTAGTTAAAATGTCATATTTAATCCTCTAAAAGTCCCAGATAGTTAATATTAAATATCAATGTAGGATTTGTCTTATAAACACCATCAAAAAGATGCCATTATTCTAGTGTTCAAAGTAAAACTATACCCTAAAAATCTAGAATTAAAAAAAGTGTTTATACACAAAAGGGTATTTGAATTTTGAGGCCTTAGAAATCATGTCTTAAGATAAGTATAACATAGGTGCAGTTATTTTTCTTATCATTTTGGCTTAAACTTCTTTTAAACTGTGACTACTTCTTATGTTCACATATACCAATGCCATCAAGTTTAGAGCTTCCTTTCTGGAAGACATTTTATGCTCACTTTTGGATAATTTTCTGAAGTCTCTCTTTTGTTCTCAAGTCTCTCTTTAGCTAGGTCTAATTTGCTTATTCAATGTTCTAACTTTATTATTAACAGATGTTCATTGCTAGCATTTTAAAAATGTAACTGATACATAAAACATAAAAAACTGTACATAATAATGGGGTATAATTATATGTTTTGATACATGTATACATTGTGTAATGCTTAAATCAGGTTAAACCTATCTATCTCCTCAAAGATGGATAATTTCTTTACAGTGAAAACTTTAAAAATTACTTCTAATTATTTGAAAGGTCTTGATATCATTGTTATCTAGTTACTGACTGTAGAATAGCACACCAGAACATTCTGCTTCTATCTAACTCTAATTTAGTACTCATGGATTAACCTTTCCATATTCTTTCATGCTGTCCTTGGCCTCTGGTAACTACCACTTTACTCTCAAATGTCTATGAGAACAACACTTTTAGATTTAATATAAGAGTGAGATTGCATGGTACTCATCTTTCTGTGTCTGGATTAGTTAAATGAATGATCTCCAGTTCCATCCATTTTTGTCACAAGTGACAGGCTTTCATTCTTTATATGGCTGAATGATATTCCATCACGTAGATATATCACATTTTCTTCTTTTGTCAGTTGATGAACACTTAGGTTGTTTCCATTTCTTGGCTATTGTGAATAATGCTACATGAGCATGGGAGTGTAGATGTCTCTTCTACGTAATGATTTCACTTCCTTTGGACATATACCCAGGAGTGGAACTGCTAGATTATATGGTAGTTCTCTTTTTAATTTTTTGAGGAACATTCATCATGGCTTAACAAATTTCTATTCTCAATGACAAGAAACAATGGTTCCCTTTTCTCCACATGCTCACCAGGATTTGTTATTTATTTATTTATTGTGGTACTGGGGATTGAACCCAGGGGCATTCTGCCTCTGAGCTATAGCCCCAGCCTTATTTTATTTTTTTATTTTGAAACAGGGCCTCACTAAGTTGTAGAGACTGGCCTGGAACTTGCTATCCTTTTGTGTCAGTCTCCCAAGTACTGGGATTATAGGCGTGGGCCACCATACCCAGCATCTTTAGTCTTTTTAGTACTAGCCATTCTTAATGGGATGAGATGATATATCATTATGGTTTTGATTTGCATTTCTCTACTGATTAGTGATATTGAACATAATTTTCATACACCTGTTGGCCATTTATATGTCTCATATTGAGAAATGCCTATTTTAGTTTATTGCCCATTTTTAATTGGGTTATTTCTTTTTGCTATTGAGTTTTTGCCTTAAATATTCTGGACATCAAATCCTTTTCAGAAGTACAGTTTGGAAATATCTTTTTCATTGTATAGGTTGTCTCTGCATTCTATGGATTGTTTCCTTTTCTGTGCAGAAGCTTTTTAATTTAATGTAATCCCATATCTCTATATTTGCTTTTGTTTCTTTTGCTTTGGGGTCCAGTTAAAAATAAATTCCTTGACCATTCAAGTGCCCTACAGTGTTATCTCTACTTTCCTCTAGTACTTTTCATAGGTTCAGGTCTGACAATTAAGTTTTCAATACATTTTGATGAGTAATCCTTGAATTGGTGGAATACAAATTTACTTCTATGTTTTCATGGATAAAGCAAAACATATTTGTTCTTCTGTGGGCATTGGAAGTCCTTTGTTTCATCCCTTGTACTTATATCTGGTCCAATATTATCAGTGCTTATACAACATTGGTTTGGGCTCTTTACTGCTCTTACTTTAAGCCTTTTTCTTTTTTATACCCAAAGATATCTTTCTTTTCAGCACAACTATGTATTTTAATAGAATATGGTCCCTTTTTATCCATCCTATTTTTCTAGGACCAGAAATTACTATATAGTTTTGGTCTAAAGAAATACAAATAAAGAGGAATGTCTTGAGAATTTTCTGAATTATTGCATGCATATTTCTAGGAAAATTATTTGTTTTTATGAGCCTCAGTTTCCTTATCTGTAACACTGAAATTCTGCATGTGTTGTTGTTTGTTTAATCCAGAATGGTTGAAGGAGGTTTAAGTTAGGATATTTAGTTTTCATTATGTTGCTTGAGGACACAACCAGTTAGATGTCCAGGAAAACAAGGTCATCTGGCTTAGTCATATTTATTAGAAATCACTAGAAATGTGAATAGGTTATGGAGACAACCACAAATACTAATCATTTGCAGTATGGTTATTCTGTGGAGAACTTCCAAATAAAAGAACATGCCGCTAGGCATTTACTTACCAAACTCAGGCAGGAAGTGGTAACATCATATTTGGTCTTAATGACATGTTTTACAATTTTGAAATGTTATACAATAAAGATATCTTCTCCCATATCTGAGTCAAGCATTATGTATTAATGTTGTTTTAGAACCTGCACTACTAGCTTATAAATGCCAATTATTAAGTATTCAGAAATTTTGTGAACCAATTACTACATTGTTGATAGCATGAAATCAACCATGGGGAAAATATTTATAACACAGAAATTCTCCCACACTACAAATCAGGGCATTAATTAGTTAATTATTTAAGAACTTATTTGCCAGCCAACACTCTATATAATTAAATGATAAACATATAATCACCTATTATTTAATTAAATTTCATTTGACACTTATTCTCTTAAATTTTCCATTTTTTTATAATTAAAGCCATGTCTACAATTATGAAGAAGAGATTTATATTCCAACAACTTGATAAGAACCTGAAAATGTAGTGTCCATGAAAAACCTTAGAATTACTGTAGTAGGTCTCATTTTATTAAATTAAATGATCCTAGGGTTTGATGAATTTTTTATTTCTCCATATGAAAGGGTCTCATTTTAAAAGCATGGCATTCCTAAAAAAGTTTTAAACTTCTCATACTGAATTTGGTTATCTCAAAAAAATGATTAAACATGCATATGAAAATGATTCCTATTATTAGATAAAACAAAATTGAAATATGTGGCAAATGCAATTTCCTGAAGCATTTCTTCAGAGGAAACTACTTATACCATTATGAAACACTCTTCCCCAATGATTTATTCTGGTTTATTCTCTATCAATATTTTGGTTTCCTTTTATAAATGTAGTTAAAATATCCAGAACATCCTGCTATCTGATTTCCATCACACTAACACTATGTTTGACTAATGACTGCTTGTATAACTTCTTGTTTTACAATATCCTTCCTAATCCTAAATCACTCTCAAAGCCAGTAATAGGTTCTGATGTGTCATGTCACTCAGCATAAAGCTCCTCATGTATTTTTGATATCACTCAGACTCTGGCAAGATAGCTCTCAACATAAAATTGTTCCTGTGAACTTCCAATCAAAGAACCTTTCCCACAATGCATTTTTAAAAAAGAAAAAAACTTAACCCATGATGAATTTTGATGAATAATACCCCCAAACCCTGAAAGTGTCATCATTCCATTAGAATTGCATATTACAACCTCATGGAAATTACTCCTCACCCTTTTGGATTTGTCATGAGATTTCAATTTCTTTGAGTGGGTATTTTTATTCAATAAAAATTACATAATGCTGTATTTTTCAAGTATTTACTTTGAGATTTCCAATAACCCAAGAGACATGTATGCTATGTCTTAAGTACATGTTCAGAAACTCCTGAAGGAGCCATATGTTTTAGTATTTATTTTTGTATCTGCTCAAAGTGTCTAATATGATTATCAGCACTTACTGAGTATGCAGTACATGTTGAAAGATCTTTACTTTTTTGATGAATATATATATATATATATATAATATACTAAGTCTAAAACACACTATATTTTATTAGAAGATTCACCAATTTATAGTTATACTAGTGGAACATCACAATATGACTCTGTAAATTTAAGAACCCATAATTCTTTCAAAGAGTCAATTGTTTTATTATCATAATATATTTTAAATATTTTCAATAAATATGGCATGTATAGACTCACCAAGCTAATCAAATTGCTCAAGTTTTCTTGTTAGTCTTGTTGAGCTTAGTTTTGTGATAGGAAATTTAAAGGGATACAGAGTTTCACAATTACAGGTTCAGGGCTCTGTTATAGAAAATATGAAGATTTTCAGAATCTGGACATTGAAACTGGGTTAATCAACAGGCAAGGCTAAGATCCAGACACATAAGAACATAGAATCTCCATACTGGCTGTACTAATTTGCAATCCCACCAACAGTGTAGAAGAGTTCCTATTTCCCCACATCCTCGTCAACATTTATTGTTGTCTGGTTTCTTGATGATTGCCATTGGGATTGGCGTTAGATAGAATCTCTGTGTAGTTTTGATTTGCATCTATCTCCCTAATTGCTAATGATGTTGAACATTTTTTCATGTATTTATTGGCCATTTATATTGCTTCTTTTGTGAAGTGTCTATTTAGTTCAATTGCCCATGTCTTTATTGGGTTTTTTATTGTTGTCTTTTAAGTACTTTGTATATTCTAGAGATCAGTATGGCGATTCCTCAGAAGATTGGGAATGGATCCACCATGTGATCCAGCTGTACCACTCCTGGGTATCTTTTCAAAGAAACTAAAATCAGAATATTACAGTAATATATGCATATCCATATTTATTGCATCACAATTCACAATAACTAAATTATAGAACCAACCTAGGTGTACATCAACAGATGAATGGATTACAAAATTATAGTATATACTCACAGTGGAATTCTACTCAGCAATCAAGAACAAAATTATGGCATTTGCAGGAAAATTGATGGACCTGGAGAACATCATGTGAAGTGAAATTAGCCAGTCACAGAAAGTGAAGGGTTGTATGTTTTCTCTCATATGTGGAAGCTGTGGAGGAATCAGGATACCAGAGGGACTTCACATAATGGAGAAGCTCCAGTGGAGCCAGCAAGGTGGTCTGGAGGAGGATGGGGGAGGGAAGGAAGAGGGAGGATCAATGAAGGAATCACTTCCATTGACATTATGTACATATGTGAGAATACCAATAGAAATCTCAGTATCCTGCATGGGGAAGGGGGAGAGTGGGTAGGGAGTGAGAGGAAAGCCCACCAAGTGCTGTGCGTCACTATCACTGTGAACTACATCATGGTGTGAGACTATAATGCACCAATAAAAGTTTTAAAAAACAGAATCAAGGCAATCTGACAAAAGGTACTAGAGTTTGAGAAAAGGATTCCAATATCTGGAAAACCAGGGTTATATACCTAATGCGACCATCAGTCCAGAAGAAATCAGACCATAAAAGAGAATCAGAAAAAGAATAATTGAACAGAAAATATGTCAGATTCAGACACAGGAAATCAGAATACACGATTAAAGTAATGGTTGACATAAGATGACTTGCTTCCTAGACAGCCTGTATTCTCTACAGTGGAGAAAGAATTGAATGATCTGGGAAAGAAAAAAATTCAAAAGGATGCAGAAGATTCATAATAGTCACCACAGTCTTGTTACATGATTTGAAAATATAATGATTCTATAGAACAGGATGTTTGTGAGGTGAACAATATACAGATTTCTGGGCTTTGTATATGCTTTCTTTTCTCTACCTCCTCCTTAACCATTCCCAAATTTTATAATTTACTGAG
The DNA here is from genome assembly GCA_004027185.1 of Glis glis. Taxonomy (NCBI): domain Eukaryota; kingdom Metazoa; phylum Chordata; class Mammalia; order Rodentia; family Gliridae; genus Glis; species Glis glis. The sequence continues at coordinate 7,205 of PVJS01019527.1, read as the reverse complement.
TAGAGAAAATCACTGAATAAAACAATATCAGCAGGCTGGTCATACATGTATACCTGAAAGCATTTGAAGTATTAGTGTACACACACATACACACATAATATAATAGTGTTTCTAATCAAAGCATCTGCTTTCAGATATGGACAAATTCAGATACTCACTTTAGGCTTCTTGAGAAACTGCGAGAGTTATTGGAATCAAGGTATTCAAGTATAGACGTTCTGCTAGTTGAACATTCATAAGAAAGTATATCAAGAAGGCTCAACTGACTCATCTATATACTTCTAAATAAACCCACCTGACTTGATCAGCTTAAATTTAACTGTAAGTCCTCAAAATAAAAATAAGAATAGGAATTGTGTACACATTATCGAATGTAGGAGCTTATAATAATTAAATTTGTAGAGAAATAGATGAAATTGGAAAAATAACCTGAATCATTCCTTTTAACCCATCAAATTATAAAAGTACTAAATATATGTATGTTAGCTACATTGCATATTAAAGCAAGATATGCTCTGAAAATATTATATTGACAGAATATTATTTAAATATAAATATTTGTATTCTAAAAGATATTTTAACCTCTTTATAATTCAAGTTTAGATTTAACCCATACATGGAAATATTAAAAATGTATATATTAAGAGTATTATGTAAAGTATTGATACATATATATTATGTAATATTTAAATAAGGTTAAACAGGACTATCTCATCAAATATGTATAATTTTCTGTGCGTGTGGTAAAAACATTCAACATCCTTTCTTCTAGGATTTTGAAATATACAGCACATTATTGTAATCTATAGTCACCATTTAAGAGCCAAAGAGCACAAATGTTCATGTGTGTCTCGTCTCTTCTCTCTTCCTTTTATAAAGTCAGCAGGATTTAAGGGGTCTCCACCCTAATGGCCTTATCTAATCCTAATCACCTCCCAAAGGCCTTACCTCTAAACACTGTAGGTGACCCGCTTTCACCTTCGTAATATCTCAGAATGGGATTTAAATTCCAAAACCTGAGGCCTTGGAGGACACACTTAAGTCCTATCCTAACCACACCTCTCACCCCCATAAGAGTAAACTCAAGATGTGTCAAAGACCTGGAAGTTAGACCAGAGACTTTGAAATTACTAGAGGAAGGCATAGGACCATCACTACAACATATAGGCACAGGTAGAAACTTCTATAATAAGACCTTCAAAGTTCAGGAAATTAAAACAAGAATTAATAAATGGATGGCATTAAACTAAAAAGTTTCTGCCCATCAAAGGAAACCATCAAGAGTATACAGACAGAGCTTATAGAAAGGGAGAAGATCTTTGCCAACGATTCCTCTGATAAAGGACTAATGTCTAGAATTACAAAGTACTTAAAAGACATAGCTCAAAAAAATAACCCAATCAAGAAATGGGCCACTGAACTAAATACACACTTCACAAAAGAAATGCAAATGGCCAATAAATACATAAAAATGTTCAACATCATTGGCAATCAGGAATATGCAAATGAAACTATGTTATAAACCCAAATGTGAGGAAGTGACCTTTCACTAGGGGCTCCAACACTTTAAATGGAAAATAAGTTAATTTTAAATGTAGTAAGCATGGATTAAAGAACAAAACTGATTGCTGTTGAAAGCAAAAAGAAGAATTCAATGAAAAATGATGTATAGAAATAAAATGAGCTGCTCATGATTTGTGATTATTCTTGACGTTCCTTTGATTTTTAGCATAGCATGTTTGAGAATATGTAGTAACTTAAGCATGCATGTCCTGCATTGCCCCAAATATTCCCCTTCTTCAGTGACAACTGCCAACATTAGATGAGAAACAACAAAGGACAAAATGTGATCTTCTATTATCCCTTGCTATGGGTTGTGAATTTGTGGATTAATGTACTGCAGGAAAGGGTAATATGTTGGTTCTTATACCCAACCAATACCAAGGGGGTAGCTCATAATAACAAAAATTAACTGTATTCAATGGAAAATACTCATAAATACTACTTACATGTTTCAAGTGCCATTCATGTTACATGCCTTATAGAACCATCTGTTCCTATCCTCTCCATTCTTTCTCTCTCTAAGACTTGTTTTATGTGTCACCACATGTGTGAAGTCCTTCTGTTATCTTTTCTCTATTACTTTCTTAGGTACTCATAGGTTAGAATTTATCCCAGAGCCATTTTGTTTGTAAAGAGGAATTTATACACTCTCCCTTTACAAACCCACAGTTTGTGATGTTTTCTTCTTCATATGAGAAGTTTAATATTGAACATGATCTATTAGACATCAACTTAAAGTTCAGACTAAGCTGAATAGTTACTTTGGGAAACTGAACCACTATACTTTTCAACAAAGTTTTATGATTATTTATTTTTTAATAAAAAACCTCATTTATTTTTTAAGTACAGTCATCCCTCAATGCCTGCAGAGGATTGGTTCAAGAAACTTCTTTCTGCTACTGTCCTTGTTCTATAAAAATCTGTGGACACTCAACTCTCTTATATACATTTGCATAATCTATGTACATTTTCCCATATACTGTAAACCATCTCAATTCCAGCTCAGCTAAGAGGCAGCACACCTTGCTCTAAACACAACATAAGCCCACTCATATTCTGGTGAATACTTTAACATAAAGAATAGGGGAGAGCAAAAATCCCAGCAGACAACCAAATCCTAAGTAGACATGGTTAGAGGAGGCCTGCAGACCTACAGGATATCTGCTCCTATAGAAATAGCAGAAATAAATAACACAAAGATTGTGAGCACCACACCTATGAGGGGCCTCAGCAGAGTTATTCTCATATCTTTTCAAAATGTAATGCGTTGACAAGACTAAAGGATTAAACAGAGAGGATGTGTCCATAGGCTCCACAATCTGCAACACAATTGCCTGATCCATGAGAAGAAACATCTTGTGAGACCCGCAGAGAAAGTGGATCCTTAGGCTCTGATACAGTATGTACTGGTTCAAAGTAGTTGAGTCACCACCAAAGAAGTAACAGGTAAACCACAATACAACCCACTGGAAAAATATTATCCTAGGACACATCAACAAAAGAAGGTGGTTCTTTAAAAATGCTCTCATGTAAAAGTGGAAAAGAAATCCAACCCAACTGAAATACAAATCTCAATGTCGAAATATACAAAATATAACAAAAACAAGGCAACATGACTCCTCCTCAGCTTTATAATTGACTAGCAATTGATTTTAAATATATTGAAGTGGATAAAATACTGGATAAAGAATTTAAGAGCCAGGTGTGGTGGTGCACGCCTGTAATCTCAGTACTTGGGAGGCTGAAACAGGAGGATTGCAGGTTCATGGCCAGCCTCAGCAATTTAGCGAGGCCCTCCACAACTTAGTGAGACCCTGTTTCAAAATAAAAATAAAATAGGGCTGGCTGGGATGTAGCTCAGAGGTAGAAAGCCCTAGGTTCAATCTCCAGTACCACACACACACAACAAAAAATTCAAAAGAATGATTACAAAAAGATTCATGAATTCCAAGAGAACACAGAAAAACAAATTACAGAAATCAGTATGGGATATAAATAAGAACTTCTATAAAAAGATAGAGATTTTAAAAAAGAGCCAGGCAGAAATTTTGGAAATGAAAAGCTTAATAAGTCAAATGAAACTCAGTGGAAAGCCTAATCAATAAAGTAGACGAAGCAGAAGGCAGAATTCACGTCTTGAACACAAGGAGGATGAACTAGATTTTTCAGAGAGTAAAAAAGAAAAGAAACAATCTATGAAGAGACCTCTAAAAGCAGAAATGAGATAAGGATATCCACTCATACCACTCCTTTTCAATTTAGTACTTGATATTTTAACCAGAGTGATTAAGCAAGAGAAAGAAATAAAATGCATACCATTAGGAAAGGAAAAAATTAAATTATCCCTATTTGCATATAACATGATTCTATATTTAGAAGACCCTACAGACTTCACCAGAAGACTTTTAGATTTGATAAAGTCAGGAAATTAGCTGGATACAAAATCAATAGCAATAGCTACTTTTTTTGATACAAAGTAGCAATAGCTTTATTATTCCCCAATAATGAATCCAGAAAAAGAAATCAAGGAAACAATTCCATTCACATTAATTCCAAAATAAAATAAATAAGATAAAACACCTAAGTATAAACCTAACCAAGAAGATGGAAGACATACAATAAGAATTATAGAACACTGAAGAAAGAAATTAAAGAGGACAAAAGAAGACAAAACACCTCCCATGTTCATGGGATTGACACAATTAATATTGTTAAAATAATCATATTACTGAATATACAGATTCAATGCAATCCTCATCAAAATAGCAATGATATTCTTCACTGAACTAGAAAAAAATACCCACTCATATGGAAGCAAAAAAGATCTAGAATAGACAAAACAATCCTAAGCATAAAGTACAATGCTAGAGGCATCACAATACCTGATTTAAAAATATATTACAGAACAATAGCAATAAAAACAGCATGGTATGTGCATAAAAACAGACATGAAGACAATGGAAGAGAATAGAGAACACAGAGACAAACCCACGCAGCTACAGCCAGCAAGTCTTAACAAAGGCTCCCCAAACATCAAAACATCCCCTGGAAAAAGACAGTCTCTGTAACACATGGTGCTGGGAAAACTGAATAGCCACACGTAAAACATGGAAACTAGACCTCTACATCTCACCCTGTACAAAAATCAACTCAAAATGGATATGATAAATGTATGTTATTTGCATGTGTGAATATGCCACAATGGAACGCATTATTCTGCACAGTTAAAATGCACTAATGAAAAATTCTTAGGAGGAAAAAATGCATCAAAAACCTAAATTTAAGACCCAAAACTTTAAAACTGAAGAAAACAGTGAAAATGCTTTAAGATAGAGGCACAAGAAAGAACTTTTTCAGTTAAGTACTAATAGCTCAGAAAATAATGATGAGAATTGACAAACTTGGCTGCAAAAAATTAAAAAGCTTCTGCACAGCAAGGGAAGCAATTAAAAGCATGAAGAAAGAGACTACAAAACTGGACAAAAATCTTTCCCAGTTACCCTTATGACAGAGGATTAATATCCAGAATTATAAAGAACCCCACCCCCCAAATAACAACAACACCAGTAAAACCTAACAATGCAATTGATAAATGGGCAAATAAACTGAACAGAGACTTCTCAAAAAATAAAAAAGCACAAATGGAAAATGGTCAATAATTACATGAAAAATGTTCAACAGTTTTAGCCATCAGGGGAATGCAAATCAAAACTACATTGAGATTATATCCAAGTATAGTCAGAATGAGTATTATCAAGGATACAAAACACAATAAATGCTGGAGAGGTTGCTAGGGGAAAAGGAACCCATACACACTGTTGGTAAAAAGGTAAATTAGTATAGCCACTATGGAAATCAGTATGGAGTTTCCTCAAAAAGCTAAAATTATAACTACCATGTGATCTAGTTAGGCTTCTTTTGGTATTGTAGCCAAAGGAATTAAAGTCAGCATACAAAACAGATACCTGCACGCTTATGTATATAGTGCATAATTCAACAATAGTCAAGTTATGGAATTAGCCTAGGTGCCCCTCAAAGGATGAATGGGTAAAGAAAATATGGTATTCATATGCAGTGGAGTATTATTCAGTCATAAAGAAGAACAAAATTATTTTATTTGCAGAGAAATGGATGGAACTGGAGGCGATCATGATATTAAGTGAAATAAGCCAGACTCAGAAAGACAAGTATCTTATGTCTTCCCTTATGTGTGTAATCTAGAAGATGAAGAAAAAAGAAAAAAAGACATGGAAATAGCAGGGAGTCAATTAGAGAAGACGAACTAATAGAGAGGGAGGATGGGTAACCGAGGGTAATGGGAGAGTAGATACTATCACGTATGTCATCTGCATGTACAAATATGTCACTTTGTATCACTCTATTTTATATAATTAAAATGCACTTGTTTTTAAACTGTAAAATAATTTAAAAATAAAATATGTATTTTATTTTTCTCAAGCTCGAGAAGGCAAAAGGGAAGATGAGAGTGTTGTCGTGGAAACTAGTAAAATATAACCAAAAAAAGGTTCAAATACTGTGAAGACAAAAACACTATAACTAAGGGAATTACCGAACTACTTTTCAAAACAGAGCACAAATAATAGTCTTTACAAAGGAGAGAATTTAAGGTATGAAAAATAAGATGAACACAAACTTAAATAACAGGTTTAAGAAATTAGCTGAACACAAACTGTTAATACAATCTTAGGATATAAAAATTCTTATTTATAATGAAAACAGGAAATATGTATATCTTCCTAAAAATGAAGTATTTGAAAAGCAAATGATTCCAGATCTTTGAATATCAAATGCTTTAATAGTATCACTATATGTGAATACAATTAACCTTTCTCAACATTAGTGGCAAAGCATTTTATGGGATCTGAGGCATGAAAATAGAAATTGCAATTTAAAACTGACCCTAAATAAATTAACTAGTATATATTAGTGACATTTAAAAAATAATGTTACTGGTATAAATATTTCTACTCATTTTGAACATTATTAAAAATATGTGGACCGTTATCTAAATTAATATCAAAAACACAGAAATATAAAGTGTTCTTTTTGTTTGTTTTCTATTGATTCAAGCTAATGTTTTTAGGACACCTTATTTTCTATTTATTTAGATTTTTAACATGATCTTTTTTATACCATGTTATACATTTAATGTTTTTATACATTGCAATAACTTATTACAATTATTTTGTTACATAGTTTGAACTTTGAATGTTTATTATACTCTTGAAAAACCTACAGAATTGTGATAAAACAGAATAATATGTGTTTCCAAATAATTCAAAGCAAATTGGATATTTTGAATAATTATTAACTTTCTATACCAAAGCCATAAGAATAATTCTAAAGAAAAGCCAGTCACAAAACAAACAAACAAAAAAATCAAAAACAAAAACAAGCTATTCTACTCTTTCATATATTCTACCCTCATTTTGATTGTATAAAATCTGTGATTTTTTAAGATCTGAACTGTGATCCATTCAGGAAACATTTTCTTTTTTTTTTTTTTTTGCGGTACCGGGGATTGAATGCAGGGGCGTTCTACCTCCGCACTACGCCCCCGGCCCTATTTTTTATCCTTTATTTTGAAACCGGGTCTCACGAAGTTTCAGAGGGCCTCACTA
>PVJS01019526.1:0-33625 GCA_004027185.1 Glis glis | reverse complement strand
TCCATTAAAAAATTCCAAAAAAAAAAAAAAAAAAAAACACCCGTTTTGGCAAATAAAAAAAACATAAGCTTTCAAATATATTACAAATTAACAGACATCTTTGATGTTACTGAATGTACATCTTAAATACATATGCACATAGAGTACAACATGATTTATGACAGTCAACTGGCATTAAAGGCACAGGTACACAGTCCTGTCTAGAAGGAGATAAGGTTAAATGTGCAATAACAAAAAATTAAGCTTATCTCATTGCATGAAAATATACCTTTGGACCCTTAATCTTCTCATGCCTGGTAAATGGCTGTAGATGACACAAAAAAGGGCCATATCCAGCAATACATTCAAATATCATGGTCCCAAAGCTCTAATAACAGTGGTTGTGTAAAGATTATTTTCAAGAGCTCTGGGTCCAGATACTGCATCCTTCCCACAAAAGATCTACAGAAACTTCCCTGATCAACATCTTTGGCATATCCCATATAAATTATTTTGTACATTATTTTTCCACCAACATCCAGAAGAACTATCAGGTTTTAAATCGATGTATAATTTTGTTTTAGTACAAATATCAAATTCCAGACCCTGTATCACTTAGTAAACAAATTATATGGCTTTAAGTTCACAACAGTTTTCTGGTTTGTTGCATAGCTTCCTGAGATCTCCAGAATAGCATTCCATTCCTAGAAGAGATACATCATTAATCAAAAAAATTCAGTTCCCCAGGAACATCCTAGGCTTTTAAATAACATTGGTGTGGTTCAATTTCTTCATGATCTGGGTTTTGTAGTACCACCATTCTGTTTTTGGTACTTAGTTCTGTGTGACAAGACTTAATTGCTATTTTGAGATTAAGTTTCCCATGGTGGTAGATGCAGACATTCCCAGAGCAAGAGTACCAAGTTGCTCCTGAATCTCCCAGGACCCTGTTTAGTGTGTGTGTGTGTGTGTGTGTGTGTGTGTGTGTGTGTGTGTGTGTGTTAGGGAAATTGAAGCCAGGGCACTTTACCACTATATCCCCAGTTCTTTTTATTTTGAAACTGGGTCTCGCTGAGTTGCTGGGGCTGGCTTCAAACTTTTTTTTTTTGCGGTACTGGGGATTGAACCCAGGGGCGTTCTACCTCCGACCTATACCCCCAGCCCTATTTTTTATTCTTTATTTTGAAACAGGGTCTCACTAACTTGTGGAGGCCTCACTAAGTAGCTGAGGCTGGTCGCGAACCCAGATCCTCCTGTATCAGTCTCCCAAGTACTGGGATTACAAGCGTGCGCCACCACATCCGGCTGGCTTCAAATTTTTAATCCTCCTGTCTCAGCCTCCCAAGTATTGGAATTACAGGTATGTGCCACTGCACCCAGCTCATACTAATTTTGAGAAATGTCTGTTCATTTCATTAGCCCATTTATCGATTGGGTTATTTGTATTTTGGGTATTAAGTTTTTAATATTCCTTATGTATTCTGGACAATAATCCTGTCAGAAGAGTAGCTGGAAAAGAAAGCTCCCATTCTGTAGACTCTCTTCACTGTTGATTGCTAACTTTGCTGTTCAGAAGCTTTTTAATTTTACAGTTCCTTTTTCCCCCCTTTCTTTTGGTACTGGGGATTGAACCTAGGGGCATTCTACCTCTGAGCTACACCCCCAGCCCTTATTTTTTAGTTTGAAACAGGGCCTCACTAAGTTGCTGAGGCTGTCCTCGAACCTGTGATCTTCCTGTTTCAGCCTCTCAAGTACTAATTACAGGCTTGCACCACCATGCCTGACTACCAGTTGTTGATTCTTGCTATTTCTGGAGCTGTTGGAATGCTGTTCAGAAAGTTGTTGCCCATGTCTAGATGTGCAACATGTTTTCTGTTCTAGCAATTTCAGATTTTCAGGTCTTTCATTTAGATCTTTTATCCATTTGGGGGTTGATTTTTATACAGAATGATAGGGATCTAGTTGCAGTCTTTGACATATGGATATCCAGTTTTCCCAGCACCATTTGTTAAAGAGGCTGTCCTTTCTCCAATGTATGTTTTTGACTTTTGTCAAGAATCAGATGGCTGTAGCTGCACAGGTTTGTCTCTTTCTTCCTCTATTCTATCCCATTGGTTTATGTGACTTTTTCTGCCAGTACCATGTTTTTTTTTTTTTTTTTGTGGTACTGGGGATTGAACCCAGGGGTGTTCTACCTCTGAGCTACATCCCCGGCCCTATTTTTTATTCTTTATTTTGAAACAGGGTCTCACGAAATTGCAGAGGGCCTCACTAAGTAGCTAAGCCTGGCCGCAAACCCGAATCCTCCGTTCTCTGCCTCCCAAGTACTGGGATTACAAGCGTGCGCCACCATGCCCAGCCTACCATGTTGTTTTTGTTACTATGGCTCTGTAGTGGTATATTTTGAAATTGGGTATTGTGATAACTCCAGCAGTGCTCTTATTTTGCTCAGGATTATTTGATTATTTGGGGTCTTTTGTGCTTCCCTATGAACATAAGGGTTTTTTTTTTCTAGTTCTGTAAAGAATGTCATTGGTATTTTAATGGGGATTACATTGAATCTATAGATTGCTTTCATTAATATGGCCATTTTAACAATATTAATTTTGCCAGTCCATGAACATGGGAGGTTTTTCCGTCTTTGAGTGTCTTCTCCAATTTCTTTTTTCAATGTTCTGTTATTTTATGTTTATTCCTAGGCATTTTATTTGTTTTGAAACTATTGTGAATGGAATTATTTTCCCGGTTTCATTCTCTGTAAGTTTGTTATTGGTGTATTGTATAAGTGATTGATTTTTGTATGTTGACTTTGTGTCTTGCTACTTTGCTGAATTTGTCAGATCTAAAAGTCTTCTGGTATAGGATTATATCATCTGCAAATAGGAATAATTTTGCATCTTTTCCTAATTGTATCTCTTATTTTTTCTCTTGCTTAATTGCTTTGGCTAAAATTTCAAGTACTATATTGAATAGGTGTGGCGAGAGTGGACAACCATGTTTCGTTCCTGATTTTGGAGGAATTGTCTTCAGTTTTTCCCCCTTCAGTATGGTGTTTGCTATGTTTTTTTGTATATAGCCTTTATTATGTTGAGGTGTGATTCTTCTATACCTGTCTTCTTCAGGGCTTTTATCATGAAAGGATGCTGAATTTTGTCAAAGGCTTTTTCTGCATCTGTTGAGATGATCATGTGATTTTTATCTTTGATTCGATTTATGTGGCATATTAGGTTCATTGATTTGTGCTTGTTGAATTATCCTTGCTTCTCAGAATGAAACCAATTTGACCATAGTGTATGATATATTTAATATTCTATTTGTTGAATTTGGTTCGCAATACTTTACTGAGAATTTTTGCATATATGTTCATCAAGGATATTGGTCTGTGGTTTTATTGTTGTATCCTTTTCTGGTTTTGGTATCAAGGTGAAATGGCTTTGTAGAATGAGTTTGAAGCGTTCCTTCTCTTTCTGTTTCATTTGAACAGTTTGAAGAGCACTGTTGTGAGTTCTTTAAAGGTCTGTTAAAATTCAGCTGTAAATCCATCTAGTCTTGGGCTTTTTTCATTATTAGGAAACATTTTATTTTATTTTATTTTATTTTTTGCGGTACCGGGGATTGAACCCAGGGGCGTTCTACCTCCGCGCTACACCCCTGGCCCTATTTTTTATACTTTATTTTGAAACCGGGTCTCACGAAGTTGCAGAGGGCCTCACTAAGTAGAGAGAGAGAGAGAGAGAGAGAGAGAGACAGAGAGACAGAGAGACAGAGAGACAGAGAGAGAGAGAGAGAGAGAGATGAGGCTGGCCGTGAACCTGGATCCTCCTGTCTCAGCTTCCCAAAGTACTGTGATTACAAGCATGTGCCACCACGCCCGGCAGGAAACATTTTATTTCTGCTTCAATCTCTTCGCTTGTTGATCTGCTTTTTATGTCCTTTGGGTTCAATTTTGGTGGGTCATATATGTCTATTAGAAATTTATTTTTTTCCTTTTACTCATTTTGGGTTTGGTTTGTTTTTGTTTTTCTAAACCTTGAGATGCATCGTTAGGTTATTTATTTAGATTTCTCTGATTTTTAAATGTAGGCACTATAGCTATAAACTTCCCTTTTAGAACTGCCTTCACTGTATCCCATAGATTCTGGTATGTTGTTCCTCCATTTTCAGTCGATTCTAGGAATTTTAAATTCCCTCATTTTTTCAGTGAACCACTCATCATTCAGAAGTGCATTGTTCAGTCTCCGTGTGTTTGTATAGTTCCTGTAGTTTCTCTTGCTGGTTGGTTTTTAGTTTCATTTCATTATGATCTGATGAAATGCAAGGAATTATTCCAATTTTTTGTTTTTGTTAAGATTTGCTTTATGGTCTAAAATATGATATGTTTTGGAGAAAGTTCCATGATCTGCTGAAAAGAATGTCTGCTGTTGTTAGATGAAGTATTTTGTAGATGTCTGTTTAGTTTTTTTGATCTGTAGTGTAGTTTAACTCTGTATCTTTGTTGATTTTGGGGGAGTCTGGGTGATATATCTATTTGTGAGAATGGGGTATTGAAGTCATGAAATGTTATTGTGTTGGGGCCTACATTTCCCTTTATGTTGAGTAGTGTTTGTTTTATGAAATTGGGTGCACTGATGTTTGGTGCCTATATATTTATAATTGTTATATCTACTTGTTCCCTTTACTGATAAGATATGAGTGTAGCTACTCCTGTTTATTTTCAGATTCCATTTGGATGGAATATCATTTTCCATCCTTTCACTTTCAGTTGGTGTGAGGTGTGTTTCTTGGAGGTAATGAATAGTTCGGTCTTATTTTTAATCCAGTCTGCCAGTCTGTGTCTTTTTTTTTTTTTTTTTTTTGCGGTACCGGGAATTGAACCCAGGGGCGTTCTACCTCTGCGCTACACCCCCGGCCCTATTTTTTTATACTTTATTTTGAAACCGGGTCTCACGAAGTTGTGGAGGGCCTCACTAGGTAGAGAGAGAGAGAGAGCGCGCGCTGAGGCTGGCCACGAACCCAGATCCTCCAGTCTCCGCCTCCCAAAGTACTGGGATTACAAGCGTGCACCACCACGCCCGGCTAGTCTGTGTCTTTTAATTGTAAAATTAAGACCATTTACACTCAGGGTTATTATTGAAAGGAATGTACTAATTCCTGTCATTTTGCTGTTTTTCATGGTACTGGGGATTGAACACAGGGGCATTCTACCTCCGAGCTTTACCCCCGGCCCTATTTTATTCTTTATTTTGAAATAGGGTCTCACTAAGTTGTGGAGGTTCTCACTAAGTAGCTGAGGCTGGCTTCAAACTTGCGATCCTCCTATCTCAGCCTCCCAAGTACTGGGATTACAAGTGTGCGCCACCACGCCAGGATCATTTTGCTGTTTTTCTAATGTTTGATTCTTTCCTAATTCCCATGCTCTCTTGCTTGTGTTTGTCTTCCTTTTCTGTGTGTAATATTTAAGTATCTTCTGTGATGCTGGCTGGTTTAGTGGTCATGAATTCCTTTAGTTTATACTTATTTTGCAAAGTCTTTATTTCTTTTGTGATTCTGAAGGTTAGCTTTGCTGGATATAGTAATCTAATTTGATGTTTTTTTCTTTTTCTTTTTCTTTTAGGGCCTGAAATACATCATTCCACAGCTTCCTAGTCTTTAGAGTTTCTGTTGAGAAATCCACTGTTACTCTGATAGAGTTGCCTTTATAAGTGACTTGGCACTTCTGTCTTGCCGCTTTTAATTATCTTTTTTTTTTAATTTTTGGCATTTTAACTGTAGTATGTCATGGAGAGGTTCTTTTCTGGTTCTATTTGGTGGTTCTAAATGCCTTCAGTACCTGAATGTCTATCTCATCCCCAAGATTTGGAGAATTTTTTCCTATTATTTCACAGAATTTTTTTTCTATGCTGTTATTCTGTATCTCTATTCCTTTCTCTAGAGCTATGAGTCTTAAGTTTTGGTCTTTTAATGTTGTCCCATAGACCTTGTATATTCTGTTCATGGTTTATTATTTTCTCTTTATTACTATTTGAATTGTTCTGATTTGTCCACCTTGTCTTCAAGCCCTGAAATTCTGTCTTCTGCTTGATATAGTCTATTGGTTAGGTTTTCCACAAAGGTTTATATTTGACTTATTGAGCTTTTCATTTCCAAGATTTATGTTTGGATCTTTTTCAAAATCTCTATCTCTATTAAATTTCCTGGTTTTATCCTGTATTGTCTTCCTTAATTTGTTGAGTTGTTTTTCCTAGTTTTCTTAGAATTCATTGATTTGTTTTTTTATTGTGGTTTTGTTTATGTTTGTTTGTTTGTTTGTAGTAGGGATTAAACCCATGGGCATTCTAACTCTGAGCTACATCTCCAGCCCTATTTTATTTTTATTTTTTATTTGAAACAGGGTATCACTAAGTTGGAGAGGGCCACACTAAGTTGGTGAGGCTGGCCTCAAACCTGCAATCCCTGTGCCTCAGCCTCCCAAGTACTGGGATTATAAACATACCCCACCACACCTGGCTCACTGATCTGTTTTATAATCATTCTTTTGAGTTCTTTATCTAGTATTTCCTCCACTTCAATATGTTTAGAGTCAGTTGCTAGCAAATTATGAACTTTAGGAGGAGTAATGTTCCCATGTTTTTTCATACTTCTCATATTTCATTTTGAGATTTGCACATCTTTTGGGTTAGATTTTTCTTCCGTTTTTATGTGGGGGCCTCTTTAGGGAACAGCCTTCTTGATGATGTGTTGTGGGATATCAGATTTTTTTTTTTTGTGGTACTGGGGATGGAACCCAGGGGCCTTCTACCTCCAGGCTCCACCCCTAGACCTATTTTATTTTTTATTTGGAAACAGGGTCTCGCTAAGTTGCTGAAAGCCTCACTAAATTGCTGAGGCTGGCTTCAAACCTGCGATCCTCTTATCTCAGCCTCCCAAGTTCTGGGATTACAAGAACGTGCCACCACGCCTGGCTTATCAGATTTTTTTTTATAGTGTTGTATATGTTTCCAAGTGGGTTTTATAGTATAGTTTCCATGTTACTTCTTTGGTCGCAGTTAATGCATTTTGACAGTATGTACTGTGTTGGAGCCTGAGGATCCCACTTTCTCTGTAGATCTCTGTAGGTCACAAGAGACAGGTTCCTCTAGTAGATCAGGCAATTGTGTTGTAGACTTGAGTATACTCTCTGATTACTTCTGTAGACTTTCAACAATGTATGTTCTGAGAGGGTGTGAGAGTGACCTATGCTGAGGCCCCTCATGGATGTTGTGTCCACATTCTTTACGTTGTCTCTCTGCTGTTGCTGTAGGGGTGGATGTCCAAGAGTGGGTCTTCAGGATCCCCTGGCCAAGCTTATGTGGGGCCTGATCATCAGCTGGTTTTTTTTTCTTTTCCATTAGTGTTCAAGTAGTTACCACAGTTCAAGTGGGGCTGGGTTATGTGTAGAGCAAGATGTATTGTCTCTCAGCTGGTCTGGTAGCTCTGCAGCAGAGCATCTACCCAATGAACTTAAAGTGTCATGCTTAATCCCTAGCACCTTCTGTATCTGAAAGATAAGGCTTCAGTTTGGGATTTTGAAAAGCTATAGGTTGGGGCCAGGAATGTAGCTCAGTGTTAGAGCTCTTGGCTGATATTCAGAAGCCCTTCATTGTTATCAGTGAGAAAATCACTTTTGAAGAGGAAATATTTCACTAGTGAAGGTACTGAGGAAGGGACTGAGAACAAGGCAGGCAACATATGGCCAAAGTGGAGGTCACAAAATTTCTCATTAAAGTTAATGTAGTTTTTTCATAGGGTATTTACTGATACTTTTAACCCTAATAAGCTTACTTTCTGATTAGAAGGAGCTGGCAAGGGGCAGCCATGCTCTCAAGGGAGGGACTCTAAACAGGCAGTCATGTCAACAACCTGATATCAAAGTAGGAAATGAAAAAACAAAATAGATAAGAACTGAATAGTAATAGCAATTTTGGCTATTTTAGTATTAGATCAAAGAATAGCTTAAACAATTTGTGCCTGACATTTTTATGTATACAATAGAGGCTCTTGCTATGTTATCACTAACTTCTTTTTATACCCTCTTCAGCCAGTATTCATAAACTTGTCTTTATTATTAAAAGTAATTTTCAAAATTCTGTGTTTAATAGGATAGGAAAATAAAATACACACTGGTGTTCTTTTCCTATAAAAATAACTTCACGCCGGGCGTGGTGGCGCACATTTGTAATCCCAGTACTTTGGGAGGCGGAGACTGGAGGATCCGGGTTCGCAGCCAGTCTCAGCTCGTTCGCTCGCTCTCTCTCTCTCTCTCTCTCCCTGTCTCTCTCTCTCTCTACTTAGTGAGGCCCTCCGCAACTTCGTGAGACCTGGTTTCAAAATAAAGTATTAAAAATAGGGCCAGGGGTGTAGTGCAGAGGTAGAACGCCCCTGGGTTCAATCCCCGGTACTGCAAAAACAAAAAAACTCCACAAAAATATTTTGGTTGAGTTGATAAACTTGATTTAGCTAGAAAAATTCAATTGTATGAAACATTTTAGAGAATGCTGAATAAATGGGATATCAATATGATTTAAGCTAACAAAGGCTAGTTAGTGAAAGTCTCATAAAAATGAATTTCCTCCTTAAGCAATTTGTGAAGGCAACTAACTAAACCCTTATTTTAGTTCATCATTTTTCCAGAGTATTTTCAAAATAGTCTTACTCTTGGCATCTAATCATTTTCCCAATTTTGGAAGATTTGTGTAATTGTGTGGTTTGTAATTTAAGTTTTTTGTCTTGGAGTACCCTGTATTTGTGTGGTTTTCTAGTAATTAGCTAAGAATTTGAGGCCAGTTATAATATTCATATTTTTTTTGCCAATAGAAAACTTATTTTGAGGATGAACTTCAAGAAGCATTCAGGCATACTTTTTTGGGCTAGGATGAGAATAGGAATTAAACTACCATATTTTATTCTTAGAAAGTTAGTATACAGGATTAAAGATTTTATACAACTTTTTTTTTTATGGTACTGGGGATTGAACCCAGGGGCATTCTACCTCTGGGCTACACCCCCAGCCCTATTTTTTATTCTTTATTTTGAAACAGGGCCTCACTAAGTAGCTGAGGCTGGCCATGAACCCAGATCCTCTTATCTCAGCCTCCCAAGTACTGGGATTTCAAGTGTGCGCCACCACACCTGGCTTATACAACTTTATATGGACATTTATGTAACTTAAATTATAGAAAAGGCTGATGATACCTCCCTTGACTATGATAGGAACCTATGAAGACAGATCAATTAATTCATTTAAAAATCACTATATAAACTCATAACATGTTAACAAGTATTTTTATGATAATAGCTAGTCTCAAAATAAACACTAGTGAGGAAAGTTTTACATTTTTGCTAATGTATGACAATAGAAAATACTAGATTCTCATATCTACTTCAACATCCAAACTGTTAAGAGTATCACATGTCAGGTAGCCTCTGGAAAACACTGTACATTCATAAAAGAATGAGAGTACTTTTACTTTTTAGTAGTACTAGGTTTTTTTTTTCTTCCCTTAAAGACTCTCTGAAAGCACCCCTGGGGGTTCCCTACCATAGTTTGAAAAATCTCTCTCTCTCTCTCTCTCTCTCACACACACATACACACACACACACACACACACACACACACACACGGTCATCTGTAGAAAGTAAAGACTCAAACAATGCTACAAACCTAAAGATTCTATTAAATAGCATCTAAAAGTTAGTAATTCTTTTATGTCATTTGATGTGTTAAAATAAGGACTCCTTTAAAGGAAATATGAAAATGTGTTAAAGGAAATAAGAAAATAGTTTATTTTGAGCCAAATAGGAGGGACCATGGCCTAAGAATGTGGATTCAAGTTACCCTGAATGATGTGTTCTGCTGTGGAAGAGGTTACATGAATTTTTATAGCCACAGAACAATTAAAGTCCCAAGTTAATGTATTAGACAAATACATTGGTGGGAGCATTAGGTAGGTGGGCTACCGAAAAGCTGGAAAATCTTTTCTGTAGGTTTCAGATGTTATAGCATTCTTAGCTTTAGGGTGATGGGGGCTAGCTTAGCCCTGTTGCCACTTAGGGATACATTCCGATAGATAATTTCTTTTGTTTTCTTTTGTGGTTGCAGAGGATCAAAGCCTAGGGCTATGTGCCTACTAGGCAAGCACTCCACCACTGAGCTACACCCACAGCTCCATTCCAAGAGTTTTACCTAATAGTCATGAGGATGTTAGGTCAGATACAAAAGTTGAAAATAAATGGCTATTAAAGGGACTAAGATAGCTCAAGATACTTTTAGCTCTTGACCCCCAGCATTCCATTTCTTCACAATCACAATGTTCTCAGCCAAGGTCAAGCTGACTGAAGGATCTTTAATGTAGATGCAAATTCCTCACAGAACTTCAGTTTTACGTCATGAAATCTGTCTGGTATTTCCTCACTGTGTCATAATTTCCTTTATAATATTTTGAAATCAGGAACCAAACTAGGTTCACACATTGCATTTGGTTGATATGTCTTTTCAATTTTAATCTATTGGTTGCCTCTTTTTATTTTTCCCCCATTTTAGTTTATTTGTTGAAGAAATTAAGACATTTATTCTATACAATTTGCTTCATTCTGATGTTGGCTGAGTAAAATTTAACATGTTTCTCCATTTTTTTTTTTTTTTTGTAGTATTAGGAATTGAACCCAGGGGCATTCTACCTCCGAGCTTCACCCCCAGCCCTATTTTTTATTCTTTAGTTTGAAACAGGGTCTCACTAAGTTGCAGAGGGCCTCACTAAGTATCTGAGGCTGGCCGCGAACCCGGATCCTCCGGTCTCAGCCTCCCAAGTACTGGGATTACAAGTGTGCGCCACCATACCAGGCTCATTTTCTATAAATTTGTAGATAGACTTCTAGAGGCTTGATAAAATTTAGTTCCACTCCTTTTTGGCAAGATTTATAGTTGGTGATGTATAGTTCTTTTTGCCATTACATCAGAAGGATGTCATCTGTGATGTTAAAATTGATCAGTCACTTAAGTTGTTGTCAGCCTAATTCATCTACAGGAGACTGAAACAGGAGGTTCCATGAGTCCTGGAACCCAGCCTGGGCAATATAGCAAAACTTATCTCAAAACAAGATGAAAGAAAGAAAAAGAAAGGAAGAAATTCCCTATCAATTTTCTGTGAAGATTTTAGCATCTATTGCTAATTGTTGCCTCAATCTGTCATTATGTTACTACTGGGGTCCTTAGGCAAAGGCCCCTGCCCCACAGTTCCCAACAGATCAGGCTCTACCACCCATCCCAATGTGCCAATAAAAGAGACCAGCAGTGGTGAAGGGCAAGAAGGACCTTTTAATCAGCATGGCCACACCAGGGAGAAGAGATATTAAGAATCAGTGACCAAAGATCTGATTTCAAGGGACTGATAGATACTTTTAAGTTTAATAAGAAAGAGGAATAAAGGCAAGGGTTGGGGGCTCATATGGCTGGGGGGTTGTATAACTGGTAGAGTAACTCTTCCTGGTCCAGCCATGGTCTAGTTGATCATTATGTCAGGACTGGCTCTGGGAAGCTCTGGGAAGAGCATTGTCCCTCGCGGACGTCATTCGGTTCCCATTGTGATGGTTGCTCCTGCTTAGGAGGGCAGCTTTGATTCTGTTTTGGAGTAATTGCTCCTGCTTAGGGGGGCAATCTCATCTTGGGGTGATTTGTTCTCTGAGGCTTCAGGTTGCTTGGGGGTGGTTCCAATCCCTTGTCATAGAGGTGCTTATCAACCTGGAATCCAAGGTAACTGCCAAAGAAAGTGGCTCAGAAGGAAAACCAGTTAAAAAAACAAGTGGAGTCAGAAGGGGACAAAATGGAATTGGTTAGGTCAGTAACTGGACCCTTTTTCAATTAGGTGTTATAAAAGGTGATATTCTTTCCTAAGTCTACTGAATTTATTAGTTGGGATTCATAAAAAGACCTTTTTTCATCTACTACTTTAGTACTCACAAAGCATTTCTACAGAAAAGGCTAGAATGGGACTTCAAATTAGTGTAGCTGCTATCAGTGTGGAGGTTTCTCAGAAGATTGAGAAACCTCCATATGACTCAGCTTTACCTCTCCTGGGCATCTTTCCAAAGGAATTGAAATCAGAATATTATGGCGATACATGTACATCCATGTTTATAGCAGCACAATTCACAATAGCCAAATTATGGAACCAGCCTAGGTGTCTATCAACAGATGAATGGGTCATAAAACTGTGGTTTATATACACAATGCAATTTTACTCAGCTATAAAGAAGAACAAAATTATATCATTTGCAGGAAAATGGATGGAACTTGAGAATATTATGCTAAGTGAGATTAGCATATCTCAAAAAGTAAATAGTTGTATGTTTTCTCTTGTATGTAGAAGGTAGATAGAATTTGGGAAACAAGGGTAACGCTAGATAGAGGAACAGACAATCCAGTGGAGTGATGGAGAGGGTTTAGGAGAGGGGCTAGGGAGAATAGAGAAGGTAACAGTTGAAATAATGCTATGTATATATATTAAATTACCCATGCCCATCTCTAAGACATGTATGGGGAAGGGGAGGGAGTGGGGTGGGACCTGGAGGGAAATACTCCAAGAGTTGTGTGCATGTGTATTCCTATCACTATACCTCAGTATGATGTATAATTACAGTGCACAATAAAAATATATAAAAAAGTTGATATATATGTTTTTTCTTTACCTACAAATTTCCAAAAGAATTAATTGGTGCCTTAGCAACCTCCAAAGATGAGTAGAGGTTTTATTTGATTTTGGGGTTTTTTTTTTGGTACTGGGAATGGAACCCAGAGGCATTCTACCTCCAAGTTATACCCCCAACCCAATTTTATTTCTTATTTGGAAACAGGGTCTCACTAAGTTGCAGAAGGCCTCACTAAATTGCTGAGGCTGGCTTCAAACCTATGATCCTCCTGTCTCAGCCTCCCAAGTACTGGGATTACAAGTGTGTGCCACCACGCCCGACTTGTTTTGTTTTTTAAGTATTATGAATCCAGGGTTCTTGCCTTCCATTCTCTTTTTTAAAAATGTATTTATTTACTTATTTTTTTGGTGGTACTGGTGGGGATGGAACCCAGGGGCATTCTACCTCTGAGTTACACCTTCAGCCCTATTTTATTCTTTTATTTTGAAACAGGGTCTCACTAGGTTGATTAGAGTCTCACTACTTGCTGAGGCTGTCCTCGAACCTGTGATCTGCCTGTCTCAGCCTCCCAAGTACTGGGATTACAAGCATGTGCCACCACGCTTGGCTCTTCCATTCTTTTTGAATGTGAATGTTCAAACTTACTGGGGCCCAGCCCCAGAGGCTTGAATTGGAAGTCCTGACTAAAGTAGACACAATCTCTCACCTGTATCAGGAATAAGAGGAAATGATATAAAAAGGAAAAATGAGTTTAGTTGCAGTTTGGACAAAATTGGGAATTCTGCCTTCCTCCAGCCCATAGAAGTGTTACAATTTATAGGAGCAAAAACCAAGAAATACACATAATGTAGATTCAGCAAGGCTACAGGCCAGGAGTGAGCTCACTGAGAGGTATGTTAATTCTGGCTCTCCAGTTTTGTTGCATCCTCCTGGCCCAGGGCTTTGGAGGAGGGCAGTTGAAGCTTCCGTTCTTAGCACGAGATAATTGCCTTTTGGAAGCTGGGATGGAGAAAATAGCTTAAAGAACAGGTTAAAGGGACAATGGCTAAGACTGAAGAAAAAACAATTTAAGACTTCTTTGAAAATTTCTAATTTTAAATGGTCCCTGTTACAAAACTCTCCTATCTTTGACCAGTGGGAGCCCCTTTACATTGGCTTCTTTGCCCTTCACCCAATCCCAGTTGTCTTTTGATAATTTCCTTGTTTACTGGAACAAGATATATGAAACTCATCTTGTATTTCTTTTTCCAGACCTGGAATCAGGTACAGAATACCTTTCAATGGAAAGTGGTATTTAGAGATCATAATCTGGGTGATATTTAGGCTTAATGTTACAGAGTTGTCATTATTTGAAGGGCTTTTGGTGGACAGAGCTAGGAAAAGTATATAGAAAGAAATAATTTATGAGTTCTAGATGCTATTTCCAATTCAGATATAAGATTACAGAATTTTATCTCATTATATTTGCATTTTATTCTCAACACAAAATATTGGTTCTAATAATATGATTATTGAATTGTAAAATTTTGAGGAGGATCTATTATTGGGGTTATAAACTCAAATGCTTAAAACATCCTGGCAGTGACCCCGACTTAACAGTAGTTCAATTCATGATATTTTGATGTTAAGATGGTAGGAAAGTGATGCATATTCAGTACAAACTATACTTTGAGTTTACAATTTTGATCTTTTCCCAGGATAGAAAAATGTGATATGGTACTCTCTTGTGGTGCTGGGTAGCAGCAGTGAACCACAGCTCCCAGCCAGCCACATGATTTCCAGGGTCACAACCCATCCACTACGTTGCTAAACTATGAAGTTCAGCCAGTGGGGTAATTCAGTGCATTTTCAGCTTAACAGTATTTTGAACTTATAATTGGCTTATCAGGAGGTAATCCAGTCATGAGGTGTGAAGAGCATCTGTTAATCAGGTCAGTTAGAGAATCATGAGGGAATGGTGGGAGAAGTCCCATTTTGGTTAAATAAGTAATTTCTTCCATAGGCTGTCTGTGACCTCTTGTGAGAAAGATTTTAAAGATTCTTTCAGACTTTAGGTAACCTGAAAAACACTGGGAAAGAATATAAGGAAGGGGACTTAATCATCTTGGTTTTGTTAATCATGATGGGTTTATTTAATTTCTTTTTGAGTCTTTTAAAACATTAAAATAGCCCTATTAATGATTAACTTTGTGCTCTTTTTTTTTTCTTTTTTAAAATTCAAAATAGGAGCTGACAACATCTCAGAAAAGTGGTGGGAATGTTCTTCAAATGATGTATGAGAAACCTGAACGATGGTCTTTCACCTTCCAATCATATGCCTGTCTCAGTCGAATAAGAGCTCAGCTTGCCTCACTCAATGGCAAGCTCAAAGATGCAGAGAAACCTGTGTTATTTTTTGAACGATCTGTGTATAGTGACAGGTATATATAAATGACTTACATTTGGCTGTTTGGAGTGTTGGCTTAGAATTGTACATATTTTTTTAATCTGTTTATTGGTAATCAGAGTATTATTAGAGACTGAGTTGGGGGTTTGAGATACAAAATGACATTTAATAATAGCATTCTAGTACTAATGGTATTAGGAAGTCCCAGTATTTATAACCTCCAGCTTCCATGGAAATCGTGGGGAATAAGTGGACATCTAATTCACATTTGCAGAGGTTTTCCCTCCAACCCCCTTTAAAAATTTCATCTGCTCCAGTTAAATTAGGCTGTATATCTTTGACTTTCAACTGCAACAAGGAGATAACATTTTTTAAGGGGACTTAGAATTGCCCTGTTCATTATGCAAGGATTCTTTTGACTTTTAAATTTAGCTTAGAATAGAGGTTTTCAAACTTTTCAGTTTCAGGACCCTTTTCCATTCTTAATAATTAGGAGTCCAAAGGACTTTGTGCTTTATTAATGTTTATGTTGTTAGAAATTTAGATTGTAAAATATAAAAATTTATTAATTTATTTTAAATTAGCAATAATGAATCAATTTCTTATTAACATTGATAACATACTTTGATAAAAAGTTATATTTTTCAAAACAAAATGTAGTAAGAAGAATAGTAGTGCTTTCACAGTTTTGCAGATCTGTTTATATCTGACTTAACTGAAGACAGCTGGATTTTCATTTATACTCTATATTCAGTTTGTTCTGATATATTCTTTTGATTGAAATATAATAGTATATGAAGCAATCTGGCCTTTCACAGAACCTCTGGAGAGATCTTAGAAACTTTCAGGGGTCCCCACATGATTTTTAAAATTTTTTTTTGTGTTACTGGGGATTGAACCCAGGGACAGTCTACCTCTGAGCTACTATTTTTTATTCTTTTTTTTTTTTTTGCAGTACCGGGGATTGAATGCTGGGGTGTTCTACCTCCGCGCCACGCCCCTGGCCCTATTTTTTATACTTTATTTTTGAAACCGGGTCTCACGAAGTTGCGGAGGGCCTCACTAAGTAGAGAGAGAGAGAGAGAGAGAGACAAGGAGAGAGAGAGCGAGAAAGCTGAGGCTGGCCGCGAACCCGGATCCTCCAGTCTCTGCCTCCCAAAGTACTGGGATTACAAGCGTGCGCCACCATGCCCAGCTTTTATTCTTTATTTTGAAACAGGGTCTCACTAAGTTGCAGAGGGCCTCACTAAGTAGCTGAAGTAAGCTGCGAACCTGTGATCCTCCTGTCTCAGCCTCCCAAGTACTGGAATTACAAGTATGCGCCACCATGCTGGGCTCCCACATGATATTTTGAGAACTGCTGGCCAAGAACATATTTCCTATAGTTGAAGAGACTTGTGTTTTTTTATTTTTCCTGCTATCTGAGGCACTATCTGTGACAGTATTTAGAATATTTCATGTCCATTTAATAAATCCATTTTTTCTATTTAAAAAAAGAGTTTTTAAAAAAATAATATATGTATTGATGAAAACTCTCTTTTAGGTATATTTTTGCATCTAATTTGTATGAATCTGACTGCATGAATGAAACAGAGTGGACAATATATCAAGACTGGCATGACTGGATGAATAATCAATTTGGCCAAAGACTTGAATTGGATGGGATCATTTATCTTAGAGCTACTCCAGAGGTGAGACCCAATTAAAATATGTTTGTTCCATTTAAAATTTAAAATAATTTTTAGAAATCTTTTGATGTAGTGAAGGCTATTTAACTTCAACCTTTCACATCCGCACCTCCAAACTTATCACTGGTATAGATAGAAGCATTTTATTTTCTTAGCAAACTAGAAGCCCAGGCTTGGCAAGTTGCTCTTTCATGCCTTCCTCAGGAACTTCCTCTAGCAACTTCTAAAATATAGTCTTCATGAGGTGGGACTATGGATATTTTAATTGCTGTTGAATTTCCAGTGCCTATAACAGGATCTGGGTACATAGTAGGAGCTTGATAAATATTGCTGAATGGCAAAAAGTTGATGGAGGTTCATTTCAAGAAATCTTTTATGGTTGTTGATGACTTGAAATGAGTACATAGTGGCAGCTACAGTTGGGAAGAGACTTAGAGGACTCTTGTGTTTTTCAGTTATTTGTGCTCCCCTGAAAATATGCCTTTTGTGATAGGTTGTAACAGCTATTCTGTTTTTACATATTACATTTTGTAATGAGTCCAGGAAAATCATATGGATGCCTTTTATGAAACTAACATAAATAACAAGATCTTACATTTAACAGGATGTGTTTTGATTTTGATGCTTGCGATCCCCTCCTTGTGTGTCTGTTTTTTTAATTTTTTCTATTTTTCAGGAAGTGGCAAGGTAGAATTTGATGAATGTAAATGAGTTATAATACTGTGTTACTATTGACAATAAGCTAAATTTTCAAAGAAACTAGGTTTCTGATTCCAGTGGATGGATGATCTTGTTCCTCTTCTAATATCAAGTTTACTTTTGCAAAGAATCTTTGTTTTTTTTCTTGGCAGTACCAAGGATTGAACCCAGGGGCATTCTACCTCCAGCTACACCCCCAGCCCTATTTTTTAATCTTTATTTTGAAACAGGGTCTCACTAAGTTGCGGAGGGCCTCACTAAGTAGCTTAGGTTGGCCGTGAACCTGTATCCTCCAGTCTCAGCCTCCCAAGTACTGGGATTACAAGCATGTGCCACCACGCCCGGCAGAATCTGTTTTTAATTACAAAACTAGTAATGCAAATGCTTAAAAAGAACATAAAGAATAATAATGATTTCATTGTTCTGGAAACATTCATGGTCTATATCTTAAAGACTAATACAGCCGGGCGTGGTGGCGCATGCTTGTAATCCCAGTACTTTGGGAGGTGGAGACTGGAGGATCCGTGTTCGCGGCCAGCCTCAGCTCTCTCTCTCTCTCTCTTTCTCTCTCTCTCTTTCCTTCTGCCTCTCTCTTCCTGTCTCTCTCTCTCTCTACTTAGTGAGGCCCTCCGCAACTTTGTGAGACCCGGTTTCAAAATAAAGTATAAAAAAAATAGGGCCGGGGTGTAACGTGGAGGTAGAACGCCCCTGGGTTCAATCCCCGGTACTGCAAAAAAAAAAAAAAAAAAAAAAAGACTAATACAAACTTTTTTTTTGCAGTGCTAGGGATTGAACCCAGGGCCTCATGTACGTTAGGCAAATGCTCTACTGCTGAGCCATATCCCCAGCCTAAACTACTATTTTATCAATATTATTTATGATATACTTTGATAAGAGTTACTTATTGAAAAGAGAATTTATAATAGACTTTGAAGGACCGTTTATATGCTGCCATTGTCTTCTGCACGTTGTTTAGGTTGGAGGGTCCCTTTTCTTTTTCTTTTGTGGTGCTGGGAATCAAACCCAGCTCTTTCTGCATATGCTTTGCCACTGAGCTAAGGTGGAGGTTCTTATATGTTTGATACATGAATAAGTTCCTGAGAGTCTGTAAACCCCCACAGTTATGTGAAATTTTGTATGTAAGTATTTTTTCAGGGGAAAATTGTCTAGAGCAATACTGTCCCATGTGACTATTTAAATTTATGGTTATTAATAAAACTAGAAATTTAGTTCTTAGTTATTGAACTAAAACACTAGCCATGTTTCAGGTGTTCAAAAGCCATGGGTAGCTGGTGGCTGTGTTATTCAACAGTATAAATATAGGACACATATAAAACATTCCAATGTTCTTTTTGGTTGTGGTGGTCTAAAGCTTTCATCACATTCAGAGCTACTACCTTTAGTGATTTTACATTAAGTGAATATAGACATTTTATAATTAAGTTTGGTTAACAACAAAGTAGGATTGATAGATTAACATACCTTTTAGCTGTTCTCTAAAAATTTTAAGCAGATGTTTAATGAACTTTTCTCCTACTTTTTACCAAACTTAAGTTAGTATATTTCATGAGTGGATACTGAAAATTAATAGAGTTATTTTGACTTTTTTTTGAAAGTACTATTTAATTTAAAGCCACCAAATGGCTGGAAAAAATACATGGAGAGAAAAATGAACTTCTTCAACTTACTAGAAAAACAGAATTTGACTAGCATAACTAAAGAGACACTAGAAAAGAAATTTTTGATGGCAGCAGAAAAAGAAATAATTGTTCCTTGTCTTTTTTTTTATTGCTTGCTTTTAGAAATGTTTAAGTAGAATATATTTACGAGGAAGAAATGAAGAGCAAGACATTCCTCTTGAATATTTAGAGAAGCTTCACTATAAACATGAAAGTTGGCTCCTACATAGAACACTGAAGTAAGACTTATTTTTATTTGCTATTCTTTTTTTTTTTTTTTTTGCAGTACTGGGGATTGAACCCAGGGGCATTTTACCTCTGAGCTACATCCCCAGCCCTATTTTTTATTCTTTATTTTGAAACAGGGTCTCATTAAGTTGTGGAGGGCCTCACTAAGCAGCTGAGGCTGGCCATAAACCTGGATCTTCCTGTCTCAGCCTCCCAAGTACTGGGATTACAAGCGTGTGCCACCATGCCTGGTTTTTGCTATTCATTTTGAATAACTATATCTTGTGTGTGTGTTGGGGGAGGGGTACTGGGGATTGAACCTAGTTGGCTTCTACCTCTGAGCTATATCCCTGGCCCTATTTTATTTTATTTTGAAACAGGGTCTCACTAATTTGCTCATGATGGCCTCAGACTTGCAATCTTCCTGTCTCAGCCTTCTAAGTATTGGGATTACGGGTATGCACCACCACATCTGGCCCTATATCAAATTTTAATCTAAAATTCGAAATATGTGAGTAGTAACTTGTAAAATTTTTCATTTTTAGTCATTTGTTTATTGATATCTCCCAGAATTAGATGTGGATTTTGATTCTCTTGATTTTAATAATATCTCATTTCCTTGAAGTTTTTATAACTAATATTTCCTAGTAGTATTGACAGCATAATATGGATTTACTCTGATAAAGTAAGAATATATCTGTGTGCATTATGTAGGTACTCTCCAAAATAATTTTAAGATGCCATAGTCCCCCCTTATCTGTGGTTTTACTTTCCACAGTTTGTTACCCACTATCAGCTTTGGTCTGAAGATATTAAGTGGGAAAATTCAGATATAAACAATTCATAAGTTTTAAATTGCTCACCAAGCCAGATGTTCCTGTATGTTCCAACTACAGAGGAGTTCGAGACTAGCCTGGACAACATAGTGAAACCCCCATCTCCAAAAAAAAAAATGCTCATCATTCTGAGTAATGTGATGAAATCTTGTGCGGTCCTACTCTGTCCATCCTGTCCTGTACAGCATGGAACGTGAGTCATCTTTGTCCAGTGTATTTTCATTTTGTATACTACCTGCCTCATAGTAATTTAGTACCTATCTCTCTTATCAGATCAAAGTCACAATATCACAGTGCTAGTGATCCATCAACCCTTATTTTACTTCATAATAGCCACAAACTGGGAGTGGTGGTGCATGTCTGTAATCCACTACTTGTGAGGCTAAGACAGGATTGCAGGGTCAAGGGGCCTCCGCAATTTAGCGAGATCCTGTTTAAAAATAAAAAGGGCTGGAGGTGCAGCTCAAAGATAGAATGCATCTGGGTTCAATCCCCAGTACCAAAAAAAAAAAAGCCCCAAAGTATGTGACAGTAGTATGTTCTCAATAAGGAAAGAAGGAAAAACAAACAAAAAACCACTTTAAAGATGTACCTAAAGGGAAAAGCATAGTACATATGGGCATTTACTGGGAACCTTAGCATGTGTTCTGCATGGATAAAGTGTGTGTGGGGGTACTGTAATATATTTCAGATTTGTTCCTTAGAACACGACTTGGGTGGTAGTATAACATAGTTGTTGAGTCAGTAGCATAGACTTTGTCCTTAGCTCTTGGTTCTAGTCTCACTTATTAGTGTGTGACCTTAGCCTCTGAGCTTCAGAATGGCTTTTCTGAGTTTTAGTTTTCTCTTTTTTTCTTTTTCTTTCTTTTTTTTCTCTTTTTTCTTTTGGTGCTGGGGATCAAAGCCCAGGGCCTGGTGCGTGCTAGATAAAGTACTCTACCACTGAGCTATATCCCCAACCCTCCTCATCTTTAAAATGCAAACGTTTCTGCTTTATTATATGATTTTTGTTTTTGAGGAGAATGATGTCACAATGCCTGGTTTTATGTATTTTTATAGCTTAAGATTTTTCTTTACATAGAGTAAATCTACATGAGAAGGAAGAGGCTGCCAGTTGTATTACTTGCAGGGTAACTTTAGTGTAAAATGATTGATAACATTTTTATTTTCCAATGACATAAGAATGAGTTTTTGTTTGTGTTTTTGTTGTTGTTTGTGGTACTGGGAATTGAACCCAGGGGCATTCTACTTCTGAGCTACTCCCCTGGCCCTATTTAAAATTTTTAAATTTTGAAACAGGGTCTTGCTAAGTTGCTGAGGGTCTTGCTAAGTTCCTGAGGCTGGCCTCAAACCTGCACTCCTCCTGTTTCAGCCTCTCAACTACTGGGATTACAGGCATGTGCTACTATACCCTGCAAGGAATGAGTTTTTATAGATAGGCATCGTGGCATGTGCCGTAACCCCAGCTACTCAGGAGGCTGGAATAGGAGGATTGCAAGTTCAAAGCCAGTCTGGGCAACTTAGTGAGACCCTGTCTCAAAATAAAATTTTTAAAAAGGGTTGGAGATGTAGCTCAGTGGTAGAGTACTTGTCTAGCATGTGTGAGGCCCTGGGTTCAATCCCTAGTACCGCAAAAAAAAAAAAAAGTTTTAATGTTTCTCATTTTCTTACTGCTTTTTTGATTTTCTTCATCGCTTTTTAAACAGAACCAACTTTGATTATCTACAAGAGGTGCCTGTCTTAATACTGGATGTTAATGAAGACTTTAAAGACAAACATGAAAGTCTGGTTGAAAAGGTAGATTTATACAAAGACTATACAACAATATTTGTTTTGTGTTGTCTAAAAAAGTAATTAACTTTTGAGAAAATTTTCTTTTTTTTTAACGTGCTTTTATTGGTGCATTGGAGTCTTAACATTGCAATGAATATCTATTTGATGTTAACATATATGCACACAGCTCTTAGTGCCTCCCCCGCCTCCCCCCACCCGTATGAAGTACCAAGAATGATGTTGGTATATTTTCACATGTACATATTGTTTATGATAGTAATTCCATTAATTCCCTTCTTTCTTGCCCTCCCCCTTCCCTTGTACCACTTCCCTTGTTCCAAGATACAAATGGACAATAGATACATGAAAAAATGTTCAACATCATTAGCAATCAGGGAGATGCAAATCAAAACTACTCTAAGATTTCATCTGACCCCAATAAGAATGGCAATCATTAAGAAGTCAAACAACAACAAATGTTGGCGAGGATGTGGGTAAATCGGGACTCTTCTACACTGTTGGTGGGATTGCAAACTAGTTCAACCACTATGGAGATCAGTGTGGAGATTCCTCAGAAAACTGGGAATGGACCCACCATATGATCTGGCTATACCACTACTGGGTATCATACCAAAGGGATTGAAACTAGAAAACTACAGTAATATATGCATACCCATGTTCATAGCAGCACAATTCACAGTGGCCAGATCATGGAACCAACCTAGGTGTCCATCAACAGATGAGTGGATTACAAAATTGTGGGAAATACACACAATGGAATTCTACTCAGCAATAAAGAAGAACAAAATAACATAATTTGCAAGAAAGTGGAATGGTCTGGAGAACATTATGTTAAGCGAGATTAGTCAATCACAAAAAAAGAAGGGACATATGTTTTCATTAATATGTGCAACCTAAGGAGTAGTAGGGTCACACAAGGGACTCCGGTTGATAATGGAGAAAATTTTCTAACAGAAAAGCTTACATAAAGTTACTTTAAGCTGGACGTGGTGGTGCACGCTTGTAATCCCAGTACTTGGGAGGCTGAGATCGGAGGATCCAGGTTCGCGGCCAGCCTTAGCCACTTAGTGAGGCCCTCCGCAACTTAGTGAGACCCTGTTTCAAAATAAAGAATAAAAAATAGGGCTGGGGGTGGAGCTCGGAGGTAGAATGCCCCTGGGTTCAATCCCCAGTACTGCAAAAAACCAAAAACAAACAAACATAAAAGTTACTTTAAGAGAGAGTTAATAGCTTTAGAGGGCTTTATACTGTTTAGATTTTAATCCTGACTTTAAATTCTAGCTTTGTGGCCTGAGCAAAATAAGATAAAGATCTTATTTATCCTTTTGACTCTGTATCTATAAGACAGGGATAATTGCACTAATATGTTCTTTCTCACCCCCTTCTCCTCTGCTTTGTCCCTCTTTTTCCCCTACTCACATCACCATTGTTTAGATATTTTAATGATAAACTGCTTGTAGGGTTAGATTTCTTTTTTAACTTAATTCAATATGGGGGATATTTAAAGTTGCAGGATATAGATCTCATACAATTTTAGCTGAAGTTTTGAGATTAAGAGATTTTATTTTTTATTAATTAATTAATTAATTAATTAATTTTTGCGGTACTGGGGATGGAACCCAGGGGCATTCTACCTCCAAGCTACACCCCTAGCCCTATTTTTTATTCTTTATTTTGAAACACGGTCTCACTAAGTTGCGGAGGGCCTCACTAAGTAGCTGAGGCTGGCTGCAAACCTGCGATCCTCCTGTTTTAGCCTCCCAAGTACTGGGATTACAAGCATGCGCCACCACGCCCGGCTAGATTAAGAGATTTTAATTTTGAGTTTTGTTTGTGACCATGTCAAGGGTGGACTGACATTGCTGAATCATTGTCTTAATCAAAATTAATTTATCCCTCAGATAATTGGGAGTTGAACATATTCCAATTGAGTGGTGCCATATTGATAAAGGGATGGGGAGGAAATCTATTATGAACATGTGAGACAATAGTAAGGGAAATCATATAACAAATAATCCCTATACACACATTAATTAGTCATCTAAGGTAAAACACACACACACCCTTTTTTGTTGTTGTTTCATTTTGAGAGAAACTTGTCTCCTATCACAAAAATGTTTGCTGTTTACTATAATAGGGACTTGACATTTGTAGGGGATATATCTCACGAATTTTGAAAACCTCAACATTTTATGTTGCTACAGTATATGGTTGTTTCTCCCATCATATAAAGTAATATCTGGAAAATTCAAGTGATTTTTTTCTTACTATTAATGATGCTAAAAATACAGGATAGAATTCACTTACAATACTACTAAAATAAATAAATTTTTTTTTTGTGTGGTACTGGGATTTACCCAGGACATTCTACCTCCGAGCTACACCCCAGCCCTATTTTTTTATTCTTTATTTTGAAACCAGGTCTCACTAAGTTGCAGAGGGCCTCAGTAAGTAGCTGAGGCTGGCGGCGAACCCGGATCCTCCGGTCTCAGCCTCCCAAGTACTGGGATTACAAGCAGTGCACCACCATGCCTGGCTTAAAATAAATAAAATTATTAGTCGTTGTACTAACAGCTAATCATCAATTTAACTAAATTTGTAAAAGCATTTTTTTTTCCTTTTCAATACTAGGTTTTTTTTTTTTTCCGTTACTGGGGAGTGAACCCAGGGGCATTCTACCTCCCAGCTCCACCTCAGTCCTATTTTTTATTCTTTATTTTGAAACAGGGTCTCACTAAATTGTGGAGGGCCTCACTAATTAGCTGAGGCTGGCTGTGAACCCGGATCCTCCGATCTCAGCCTCCCAAGTACTGGGATTACAAGTGTGCACCACCACACCCGGCCAATACTAGGGTTTGAACCCAGAAGCATTCTACCTCCAAGCTATACCCCCAGCCCTCTTTTAGTTTTTGCTTTGAAATAGGGTCTAGCTAGGTTACTGAGTGTCTCCTATGTTGCTGAGACTGTCCTTGAACCTGCGGTGCTCTTGTCTCAGCCTCCCAAGTACCTGATTACAGGCATGTACCATCCTGCCCAGCCTGTAAAACCACTTTTTATTTTTATCTAACTATATTTAACTAGGAATTATTTCACATTACTATTTATCTCTTTTTTGTGGCACTAGGGATTGAGCCCAGGGGCATTCTACCTCCTAGCTACACTCCCAGCCCTATTTTTTTTTTTTTTAATTTGGAAACAGAGTCTCGCTAGGTTGACCAGTCTCACTACTTGCTGAGGCTCTCCTGGGACCTGTGATCTTCCTGTCTCAGTCTCCCAAGTACTGGGATTACAAGTGTGTGTCACCATGCCTGGCCATTACTATTTATATTTAATAATAAATTAATAATACTAGCAGTTGGCTTTCTTTCTTAAGGTATTATTGCAAGGCAGTAACCTTTGTCTTCTCAGGAAATTTTTGTGTAGTCTAAAATACACAGAGAATAAGAGTATTGCATTGTGGTATTGGCCACAATGTGGTGTTGGTTAGATTCATTCAGAACTTATATAACTTCTCCCATACACTAAAATTGCAGGGTGTATAATTGAAATTTGTGCTTCAGAAACATTACAAATTTACTACGTCTGATCTTAGAAGTTGCTTAGAATATTGTAGTTATTATCAATATTAAAGCTGCACATATCATTGGTTTTTGGTCTATAAGTAAAGACATAAAAACCAACCGAGTTATGGCTGTTTTAAAACTGTATCAATCTTAGATCTAAATTAAATAACTTCTGTAATGACCTTTTAAGTCACTCATCTTTTACTACAGAAGAATTTAACAATAGATCTTTGGAAAGTAAATGCTGTGGCATTGAAGTTGGGGTCTTCAACTGTTATATACTGTTAAATGGACATGAATATTAGATGTATCAAATTAGTCAAGGAATTATGTTAATATTTTTTTCTTCCCTCAGGTCAAAGAATTTTTGAGTACTTTGTGATCTTGCTGAAGACTACAGACGGCCAAATGTTTCCAGATACTTCAGCCTGTGTGTCTTCATAGCTCCATACTATAAGACTCGAGTTTTTAACCATTTTTAATGAGTCCTATGTAAAACTCTATGACCAGTTTCTGTCCTCCCTCCTTTCTATAGTTTAAAAAAACAAAGACATTTAATTATCTCTCACAACAGGAAGTCTAGAGGTAGATGGTTCCAGAATTAGTTCAGTGGCTAAACTACATAATAAAAGACCCAGCCTCCTCCTGCCTTTCCCCTCTACTATCTTTCCCGCAGGTTGACATTTCCTGGTGCTTCTCACCTCAGGGGTGACCAGTTTCTTAACTAGAAACATTATGTTACATAGTAAATGGTGTATGTCCTGTGTAAATTAGTGTACCTATTAAAAGTTGAAAAGTGGAATTTAAGAATCCCTAGAATTAGGATTCTGAAGTTTTTTTTTCTTCTTTCTGGCAGTGCTGGGTATTGAACTCAGGGCCTCATGCATATTAGGCAAGCACTCTACCACTGAGCTCTATCCCAACCCCTGAAGTTTTATTTTGAATATTTTTGATCAGGTGCCTCCCCTTTCACTCTAATTTATGTTGAAGGTAAGACCAGGCTTTGTATTTAATCACTTCATTGATATTTATTAATGTGTCTATAACACATTTATGGAGGAGCAGGTTACGCTTTGTTCACAGTTTGTTGATGGCATAACCTATCATATATATATATATATGTATATATGACTAAAAATATATAAATTATATATACCATTTAATCTTAATCTTCATCTTTCTTCATCTTCATATGGGTACTTTCATCCCTTTACATGGGATTTTGGAGGAATAAAGAGGAAATCGTTCTATATTTATGTTTTCTTTTTTTGTGTGTGTGTGGTACTGGGGATGGAACCCAGAGGCCTTCTACCTCTGAGCTACACCCCCAGACCTATTTTATTTCTTATTCGGAAAAAGGTCTTGCTAGGTTGTTGAGAGCCTCACTAAGTTGCTGAGGCTGGCTTCGAACCTGCGATCCTCCTGTCTCAACCTCCCAAGTACTGGGATTACAAGCGTGCGCCACCACGCCTGGCATCATTCTAGATTTAAAAGGTAGCCGAAGCCAGGAGTGGTGGTGCACGCGTGTAATCCAGGTACTTGGGAGACTGAGACAGAAGGATCACGGTTTCAAGGCCAGCTTCAGTAACAGCAAGACCCTGTTTGAAAATAAAAAATAAATAAAAAGGGCTGAGAGTATAGCTTGGAGGTAGAATGCCCCTAGGTTCTATCCTCAGTACCACAAAAGAAAAATAAACGGTAGATGAAAAGTTATTATATGAGTATAAAAACTCAGTTTACAGGGAGTTTAAAATAGCTACCTGCTCAGACACTGTTTTGGAAGGGAATTTTCTTATTATAGTTATAAAATTTGTTTAAACTATGATTTTCCCTAAATCATATGAGGTGGAAGTATAATTTTCCCTTAATTTCTTTTCATTTTTTAATTTTTTTGTGTGTGGTTCTGGGAATTGAACCTAGGGCCTTGAACACACTAGACAAGTACTCTACCACTGA
The DNA here is from genome assembly GCA_004027185.1 of Glis glis. Taxonomy (NCBI): domain Eukaryota; kingdom Metazoa; phylum Chordata; class Mammalia; order Rodentia; family Gliridae; genus Glis; species Glis glis. The sequence continues at coordinate 6,133 of PVJS01019526.1, read as the reverse complement.
GCCCTCTTTTCATTTTTATAGGAAATGTTGGTGGAACGTTGTGATGAGTTTTTATTTTCTTTTGTTCTTGTACTGTGAACGAGCGGACTTTCTTTAACTTTGGGTGAGAATTCAAAAGAGAAGCTGAAGCCAAAGTGGAGTATCTTAGCAGTTTCATCTCACCCTTATTTCCTGCCCCATTCTGCTTTGCTTACTGTCTGGATTAATTAAGCAATCTGCTAATTTAAAATTTAAATAAAAGTCATACATTTCGACTTTGAGAACATTATGGTCACTCTATGCTTCATAGTGTGCTTTGCTTTGTAGGATTTTGCCTTAAGTTTTCCCCACCTTTCAGAGAAATTACTGCTAAAAATTATCTTGCTTTATATATAATGTATCATGAAAGCACTATCATTTTTTACTGGACTAGGAAATAAAATTAACAGATACAAGCTCCCATTAATAAGCAGACTTATCGCTAAACTATTTACATGGATAGTTGTAAAATTCTGCATGGATTCGTCATAGGTCTGTATATAATTAAAGTATTTTTTCTCTACTTTTTAAAATTAAGGTGTGTGGTATTTTTTTCTATGTAATTAGCCTTTCTACTTTACATTTTAGAAAAATTGTGTATTTTTTTGAAATGAGAGAGTTACTTTCATTTTGAAACTAATTTTCCTTTCTAAAATGTCATCTTTTGCTTTTGGTTTCTTATTCAAAAGTGATAATTCTGTTGGTTAACCAATCCTGATGCACTGATCTTTGAAAAGGGGACTTGATTTCAAATCTATGATAACCATAAATATTTAAATTGCCTCATGATATGTATGAGATTTTTGGGTATTTGGTATAAATGAATTTGTGTACTTCAGTATTTGTCAATAAATAAATTTAAATCTCATGAACTGCACTTGAAGTAAACTCATCATTTTTAGAATTAAAATTCTATTTTTTAATAAAAATTATGAATATAAAAAGATGAAAATTCCAGACAAGGATGGAGAAAGCCTCAGATGAGTAAAGAAGCCGACCTAATTGAGGGAGATGGGAGCGGGGAAGAGGGAAACACCCTAATGCACAGGGTGTACATATATCAAATATAACAAATATATCAAAGTCAACTATTTTGCTGAGCAGGAGAAGGAGGGAATGGGGGTGGGAATTGGGGGAGGGCTAATTGACCGATGTGTGCATGTATACTTCTATCACCCTGAAACCCATCAAGATGCATGATTACAATGCACCAATAAAAAAAATGAAAATTAATATTGTGGAGGCTAATAATTCAGTGATTTTCAGTGACTAAAAATGTTTATTGACTTTATTCTGTAGAACTGAAAATAAGCTAATAAAAATTTATTATTTATTTGTCATGACTGAAAAATTGTACTTGTGTGTTAGGATTATAAGAATTGAGCCTCGTGGTCTATATTGTGTATTAGATCCCATTTCCCATATATCATCTCACATCAGAGTTTATATGTTGCTTTCTCTTTTGCTATGCCTGAAACTTAGAGCATTATATACTGAACCACTTAGAAATTAGGTCTATTATATTTAAATGACAGAGTCCCAAAGTGTTCTTAAAAATAGAGGTAAAAATATTATTACCTCCAGAAAGTGACTTGATAAATTAAAACATTAAAATGTTTGCAAATCTTGGGGCTGAGTGTATAGCTCAGTGGTAGACCACATGCTTAGCATGCATGAAGCTCTGGGTTCAATTCCTAGCACCAAAAAAATTTTTTTTTGACAAACCTGTCAGTTCATCTGACAGACTTCTCTTTCTCCTTTAAAAGAATTGTATTGAAATAATTTCAGAGCTGGGCATGATGCTGCACGCTTGTAATCCCAGTACTTAGGAGGCTGAGGCAGGAGGATTGAAGGTTCGAAGCCAGCCTCAGCAACTTAGTGAGGCCCTCCCCAGCTTAGTGAGACCCTGTTTCAAAATAAAGAATAAAATAGGGCTAGTGGTGTAGCTCAGAGGTAGAATGTCCCTGGGTTCAATCACCAGTACCACACACACAAAACAATAATTTCAGGCTCACAAAAAGTTGCCAAAATATTAGAGTCCTTGTGTACCCACCACCCAGCTTTCCCCAATGATAACATTTTCTTAGTCATTGTATATTATCAAGACCAAAGTTAATTTTGGTGCACTATTAACTAAATTACAGACCTAATTTGGATTTTACCTCTTTTTTAAAAAATCATTAAACTTTAAAAAATAGACTATTTTTAGAGCAGTTTTAGGTTCATAGCAAAATCGAGCAGAATATACAGAGGTCTTACATGCCCTACACCCTTTACAACCTCCTCCACTACCACTGTATTCCATCAGAGTTGGTGTTTTGATTGTAATTGATGAACCTACAGTAACATCATTTTCACACAAAGCCTATAGTTTACATTAGGGTTTAATTTTTTAAAAATATACTTTTGCCCGGCGTGGTGGCGCATGCTTGTAATCCCAGTACTTTGGGAGGCGGAGACCAGAGGATCCGGGTTCGCGGCCAGCCTCACTCAGCTCTCTCTCTCTCTCTCTCTCTCTCTCTCTTTCTCCCTCTCTCTCTCTCTACCTAGTGAGGCCCTCCGCAACTTCGTGAGACACGGTTTCAAAATAAAGTATAAAAAATAGGGCCGGGGGTGTAGCGCAGAGGTAGAACGCCCCTGGGTTCAATCCCCGGTACCGCAAAAAAAAAAAAAAATACTTTTACTGGTGCATTGTAATCTCACATCAGAAAGGTTAAGAGAGGAACGTGCATGCACACGGCACTTGGTGAGCTTCCCCCGGGCTCCCACCCCACTCCCCTTCCTGTACATGATGATAAAGTTGGTGTTGATAATTTCCTAAATATACATAGTGTAAATGGAAGTGTTTCCTTCATTAGTCCACCCCCACCCGCCTCCCCTAAACCCCCTCCGTGGCTCCACTGGAGTTTCTCCTTTATCTGGAGTCAATTAGAGTTCACTCTTTTTTTGTGTGTGTGTATGGTACTGGGGACTGAACCCAGGGGTGTTCTACCTCCACGCTACACCCCCGGCCCTATTTTTTTTTAATACTTTATTTTGAAACCGGGTCTCATGAAGTTGCGGAGAGCCTCACTAAATAGAGAGGGAGAGAGAGAGAGAGAGCTGAGGCTGGCCGCGAACCTGGATCCTCCGGTCTCTGCCTCCCAAAGTACTGGGATTACAAGTGTGTGCCACCACGCCCGGCTCTAGAGTTCACTCTTGATGTTATGTATTCTATGGGTTTGGACATAAGTGTATCTACTATTGCTTCACTACCCTAAAAGTCCTTGGTGCTCTTGTTCATCCTTCCCACCCCTAATCTTTTTACTTGTTTCTATAGTTTTGCCTTTTCTAGAAGTTGGAATCATACAGTATAGCGTTTTCCAATTGGTTCATTTGAAACAAGGTCTCACTAAGTTTTGATCTTCCCATCTCTGCTCTCAAGTACTGGGATTGCAGGCGTGTGCTACATCTGGCTTTGCTCATTTCTTTTTAGGGCTGAGTAGTTTTCTATTGCCTGGATGTACCAGGTTATCTACTCACCAACTAAAGGACATCTTGGTTTTTTCCAAGATTTCACTTTTTTTTTTTTTTTTTGTATGTGTGTGTGGTACTGGGGATTGAACGAAGGGACATTCTACCTCTGAGCTACACTCCCAGCTTTTTTTTTTTTTAATTTTGAAACAGGATCTCACTAAATTACTGCATGCTGACCTCAAACCTGCCATCCTCCTGTGTCAGCCTGGCCTCCTGGCAAGTTTGTAGTTTTGAATAATGTTCCTGTAAACACCCATGTGCAGGCTTTTGTGAGGATGTACATTTTTAGCCCTTTTGGGTAAATATCAGGGAGCCCAACTGCTGGATTTCACATTAAGAATGTTTTTTAGTTTATTGTTTTATAAGAAACTGCCCAACTATTCCAAAGTGGCTATCCTATCTTGCATTCCCACTAACAATGAATCCAAGCACCTGTTGCTCCACATCATTTTCAACATTTGGCACTGCCATTGTTTTTTCTATTTTTCTAAATGTATTAATAAAAATAATTCTAAATTGTAATTACAATTGCATTATAATTGTACATCTTAGTGAGGTTCGAAGTGATACAGACATGCATGCGCGTGGCACTTGGTGTCTTTCCCTCCGGATCCCACCCCGCTCCCCACCCTCCCTGGACATACGAGTGAGGTGGGTAGTGATGCCTCAGATATGGACACAGCATTATTTGAACTGTTTCCTTCATCAGCTCTCCTTTTTCCTCTCCCCACCTCCCTCCCCCAGTCCCCTTCCATTAGTCTACTGGTCTCTCTCATTTATCTGAAGTCCCTTTTGTTTTTGATTTTTCTCTCTAGCTTCCACATATGAGAGAAAACAAGACCCTTGACTGTGACTCACTTAACATAATATTCTTAGAGCCGGGCGTGGTGGCGCACGCTTGTAATCCCAGTACTTTGGGAGGCGGAGACCGGAGGATCCGGGTTCGAGGCCAACCTCAGCACGCATGCGTGTGCGTGATCTCTCTCTCTCTCTCTCTCTCTCTCCCTCCCTAGTGAGGCCTTCCGCAACTTCGTGAGACCCGGTTTCAAAAATAAAGCATAAAAAAATAGGGCCGGGGGTATAGCGCGGAGGTAGAACGCCCCTGCGTTCAATCCCTGGTACCGAAAAAAAACATAATATTCTTTATATCCATCTGTTTTCCTGAACATTACATAATTTTCTTTTTAGCTGAGTAAAATTCCATTGAGTGTATATACCACATTTTCATTATCCCTCTGTTGACAGACACCTAGGTTGGTTCCATAATTTGGCTATTGTGAATTGTGCTGCTATAAACATGGATATGTGTTATCACTGTAGTATTCTAATTCTTTTGGAAAGATACCAAGGAGTGGTACAGCTGGGTCATATGGTGGTTCCATTCCTAGTCTTGAGAAAACTCCAAATAAATCTCTGTAGTGGTGGTACACAATCCCACCAACAGTGTATAAGAGTTCCTATTTCCCCCGCATCCTCACCAGCACTTATTATTGTTTGTATCTTGATTGCCCTCTGACTGGAGTTAGATGGAATCTCAGGGTAGTTTTGATTTGCCTTTTCCTGATTACTAATGATGTTGAACGTATTTTTCATATATTTATTTGCCATTTGTATTTCTTATTCTGAAAAGTGTCTTCAGTTCAACTGCCCATTTTTAATTAGGTTATTTATTTTTTGTGTTAAGTATTTTAAGTTCTTTATAAATTCTAGATATTAGTCCTCTCAGAGGAGTAGCTGGCAAAGATTTTTCTCCCATTCTTTAGGCTCTCTCTTCAGACTCTTGTTTCCTTTGCTGAACAAAAGCTTTTTAATTTGATGCCATCTCATTTTTTTGTTTCTTGGTTTTATCTCCTGAGACTTGGGGTCTTGAAGTTTCTACCAGTGCCTATATGGTAGAGAGTTGGTCCTATGCCCTCTTCTACTAAATCGCAAAGTTTCTGGTCTAATTTCTAGGTCTTTGATCCATCTTGAGTTGACTGTTATGCAGGCTGAGAGATAGGGGTCTAATTTCATTCTTCTATATATGGATATCCAATTTTCCTAACACCATTTGTTGAAAAGGCTGTTTTTCCTCCAACGTATGATTTTGGCTCCTTTGTAAAAAAATTCAACTGGCCGTGAGTGTGAGGATTTGTTTCTGTATCTTTTATCCTGTTCCATTGGTCTCTATGTCTGTTTTTATGCCAATAACATTATTTATTTATTTATTTATTTATTTATTTATTTAATATTATTTTGTGTGTGTGGTACTGGGGATTGAACCCAGGGGCATTCTACCTTTGAGCTACACCCCAGCCCCTTTTAATTTTGAAACAGGGTCTCAGGTTGCTGAGAGTCTCGCTAAGTTGCTGAGGCTGGTCTTAAACCTGTGGCAATTCTGTCTCAGCCTCCCAAGTACTGGGATTACAGGCATGCCCCATCATGCCCAGCTCCCATTACCATTTTTTAAAAATATATAATGCTGCTTTTGTTACTATGGTTGTGTAGTATAATTTGAGATTGGATATTATGATGCCTCCAAAATGGTTCTTATTGCTCAGAATTGCTTTGGCTATTCTGGGTCTTTTGCTTTTTTCTGTCTTTTTTTTTTTTTTTTCAG